>BQNB010005966.1:0-39288 GCA_026074375.1 Tanacetum coccineum
TTTATGCACTGTTAAATTACAAGAATGGTGATTGTTTTCCGGATTCTGTTTGTTTGAACTTATTGATGAAGGATTTATTGAAGAATGATAAGATGGATTTATATATATTGGAAGGTTTATGACAGATTAAGTGAGGCCAATGTGACCCTTGATTTCAATTTGTACAATAATGTGATTGATGGTTATTGTAAAAGTGGTAAGACGGAAGACGCGAAAAGGGTATTTTTTGAAATGAAGGAGAAAGATCCTGGTCCTAGTTTGGTGACGTATAACCTGATAATTGGAGGGTTTTTGGAACAAGGTGAAGTGGATGAGGCGTTACAGTTGAAAAATGAAATGGTTGCTACAGGGATTAAAGTTGATGCCGTGACCTTTATTTGCATAATAAAGGGGTTGTGTAAGCTTGGTGAATACAAGGAAGCGATTAAGCTTCTTGAAAGTATGAAGGATGACGGTGTTTTGCCGGATGTTGATTCCTATTATCCTATTATACGTGGTCTTTGTAAGGCAAAAAGAATTGAGGAAGCTTGGGATCTTTTTTCTCAAATGTTGGAAAATGGAGTAAAGCCAGATGTTATTACCTATGGAGCTCTTATGTCTGCGTATAATAATTTAGCAAAAGATAAGGATGTGATTATGTATTTTAGAGAATTGATTGCTCATGGCATAAGTCCTGATCAAGACATTTTGGCATTCATGTTTGAAGGTCATTTTAAGAAAGGTTACCTTTACTCAAAGAAGCCCTTCTCGATTATGAGAAAAATGGTAGATAATAATGTTCTTCCTAATAAGATGCACATTTACAATGCGTTTATAAAAGGTTTTTCAGAGAACGAGTGATGGACTTAGCAATGAAGTTACTTGCAGAGGTCCATGAGAGAGGATTGAATCCTGATGCTTTTACTTACAGATCCCTCATTTCTGGGTACCTTGATGAAGATAATAAAGAAAACGCCCGAAAGTTATTCAATGAAATGCAACAAAGAAACATTTGTCCAGATGTTGTAACTTATGAAGAATTTTTGAAGACACTACCTGAAAAAAGGGAGAATCTTGTGAGGCGCAATAACCCATTGGTGAATAAGAAGAGAGGGGTACTTACACCTGTGTAAATCTCTTATTGTTGGGTTTAAAAAAGTGTGCGTGATGTCCAAGTTAAAGAAGAGAAGTCCTCGTTGAACTAGGTTTTATTTGAATATTTATTGCAGCAGTATAATCTAGGAAGTCGTGTTTTTTTTTTAAACAGTTGCTACTTAACTACATTCAACCAGGTTTTGGTTTGCTTTGATTTTACCTATCTGTTTAATTATCTTTGATGATTATGATTTACCTTGGTAAGCATACTGAAAAAGAAGAAAGCAACTAACAGCAAGCAGTCAGCAATAAGCACTATATTTAAACTTCTATCGTCCTTAGTATATTCAAAATGGATGGGTTAGCGGGTCAGATTATGAGTCAAAAGATGGAACTTTCTAATATATGTGTATAATTCTTTTCTAGAGGGGGAATATCGGTGGGTTAGGCTAGTTTGGTAATAGGTTAAAGCAGGTAATTTTTCAATGGTTTTAACAGTTGAAATGGATCAGGCCTCAGACCAATTTGAATCTTCTTGTCTTCTTTTCTATACATTTAAAACTATCAATATATGGAGTTTCAAATAGGATTGTAAAAACTAGTTTGGTTGACTTTCGATATGTTTGACAGGTTCACTGATCTCACCCTTTTCCATGTTAGCTCATTACCAAATTTGACCCATTGTATATAAAACAAAACCCAAATAGACCTTCTGAGGTAAATGGGTCGAATTTAGCTAACAACAAGCTGCCTAATAGCGACCCTCTTTTTTTCTGAAAAATTGCGAAAATGCAATATGATGTTTGCAGTTTGGAAAAAAAGAATCAGATCAAGGCTGGCAGGAATCATAGCCGTGATAACATTAAGATTTACCACTGATGAACAAGGAAGCAACATCAGGATCCTATGCAGCAGATTCTGTTTGCGGATTCTGCAACAGTCTTTCTTTTATTTTACGTATGTCCCTCCATGTTATGCACTTATCCTATAGCATTTTACTGGTACGTCTAATTATTATTTCTAAATCAATTTATCAGCCGTGAGGTCACTGTAATTAGCCTTGGAATAATGAGAAACTCCATGTGAATGGGCAAGGGTATGTGTAATTATGCGCCTGTCTGTATTATGTCACCCTGCCCTCACAAGTATTCAGTTATACCTGGAAGGTGGGAAATACCATATCTTAGCTTATCGTCTCTAAACATAATGCCTACCATAGCTCTGGTTTCATTTTTATAAGCATTGATATTTGGGAAGTGGAAAGCACACATGTTTTTGTGTGGCTTGTAGTGAAGAGTAATCTTTGTTGTATGAATAGCAAGTGGTGCAGTTTTCGATTCCTTTTATGTGCAAAGAATGACATCTGACAGTTGGTTTTATATGAAATAAACGGATGGGAGGATTTTAAGATGGTTTTGAGTATGATTGCGAGTTGGATTAGGTGTAAGCCTGTTATGAAAGATATGGAGTCGTTTAATCTGAGTATTCTAAGTTCGGGTGATTAGTTGCTGTAAGATCTTGTTGCGTTATATAAATGTTTTGTTGTAAGATGTACACTTTGTTTCTTTTCAGTATGCTTATGTTGATTTACAGTAACTATTTGCTTATCAAAATGAACGAGTCCTGAATATAGCCGTACTTGTGCATATCGAATTGTTATGAGTCATGATACGGGGCTTATTATTCACCCACTAGAGAGGAGAAAGATATATGGATTTAAAACTCGTAAACTTAAGTAAAAAAGTAATTAGTGACTTTGGTACAAGAAGCTTAAAAAGTTAAAAGGGTTGAGCAACACACATCATGTGTGTTATTGTAAAGCATGGGAACATTTTTACCTTGCGCACCACTCAGTTTCACACGCAGGGATTTCAAAAGACAGTCGATCTAAGTTCAAACAAAATCAGCAAACACACAAGAAATCCTTATGTGATATCAGGCTATGTTTTGTGTACATGGACTTATGAGCTTAAGTCTATAGCCAGTAGCCCATATTCGAGCATTATGGTCCACCCAAGTCACCTTTATGGCTTTACTATTTCCATGATTCCATCCCAGGTTTTGGGTGTACACAATGTTAGCTCTAATATAAAAACATCAGTTTAATTGTTACGGTAAAACATAATATCTATCACAAGACACAAACACATAAACATAATAAGAAACTTAAAATTCAATTCCATTCATATGAAACTAGAAACCTGTTAGCGTGTAGTGTAGCTTTCACTTAAATTTACATAACAAAAAGACGCATCAATGCTTAACCAAGGTTTTCAGCTCTCATTTACATGTGTCTAACGCTGTCTAGAAGAAACTACAAAATTGCATTTTCAACCCTTCAAATCGTAGTTAAATTTAACATTGCATCAGATAAAATAGCACCAATCCGGCTCCTTAAATTATCAAATGTAAACAACCATTAGATGATTTAAGGGCTGTGCTGCAATCGAAAATAAACTTCACACTTGAAGGGTTTAAAATGCAATTTCCCAAACAAAATGATTTTAGCAGTGTAGTAGCTCTGTACATCAGATAAGGTATCTTATCTGATCATCAGCATATAATGGAAGAAATCGTGAGGGGGTAAGAAAAAGTGTTCGCGTACTGGAACGATATCGTTCTTCCATTGACGAGCGGCTTCCCTTCGTTCACCACGCAGTCATCGTATCGCAAACGCTTGAATAGGCGCGGGTTGATGAGACGTGCAGAGCTGAACCAGCCACACGACAGATGAATCCCTGAAATGTTGCATCCTGTAGTGCAGACATTCATTATCTCCACCACGTAAGTGGGGATGCCACTAGGAAGAGGGGTGGAGGGACCTTGGATGATAACTATATCCGATGTTGAACATGTGTTTCCCCATATCCTATTGGGTTGCAACTTAGCCACTTCTGCAGCTGCTGCTCCAGCTGTTGCTGCTGTTGCTGCTGTTGCTGTTGTGGTTGGTTCTGCATAAAGTGCACAAAAGCAAATACAAACAAGATATTCAGAAAGTGTGCTTTATTGTTTTTACCTTACATAAATAGAATTGGGTAAAACCATTTACCCTTCCATATATATTACTATATCAAGCTTATATCTAACATTGTGCAACATAATTTCAAAATAAAGTAGAAGGATTTTTATAACAAAGAACCATATCAATATTCATTTTTATACATCTGTGTAAATAACCAACGGATTGGGATCGCCTAATGTTGAACTCTCTCAAGTTCTTCTCATGTTGATATTTGTGAGAGGGAAAAAAGTAATAAGTCTCATATTTTATTTGAGTATGACCCCACTATTTTGTTTATTTGAATCTTATTGGTTCAACATGACCAAACATGAGAAACCAACATTAGAGGATCTCTATCCATAACGAAATTAACCAAGATTATAGTAATATCACTAATGATTGATTAGCAGCTTTAAGTGGGGCCCATTTCCATTAAATGAGATACAAAAATGCTAAGTTTCACTAGCTAACATGCACAGAACACAACCCTTACATTCCTTCAAAAATAGCCATATCTTTCAAGCATAACACATTGGTTTTGAGTAATAAAAGCAAACCTATTTTTTTTTTTTTTTGAAAGGTAACAATTCCAATAGAACAAAAAGGCAAACACAAAACAATACGAGTCATCCCTCCTCAATTAAACAAGTTAATTAAGAGAGCGAGGGACCCAAAATAAACAAAAGTACCAGCCGAACAATAACTATATCAGACACACTAAAACTACAAACAAAACAACAATACTCCTTGCTTAACAAACGCATACCCAATGATGAAACATGAATCAGGCCCACACGATGCAAACATGACCCAGTCCCATAAAGCATTACCAGCCGAAGAAACATAACTAGCAAAACTTGCAGCCACAAATGCAAACACATCAGATATGCACATCAGACAGGCACAAAAATCAGCAAACATGCAGCCACACATACCCATATTGACAGATATCACAGAAAGCATTTGATGGACTGATCTTGAAGCCGACAATGCACCATTTGCAGCCAAAACATGAAGCAGAAACCCATGACAGCAGACGCAAACATTTGCCACCATGAAAACTATCACACACCCACTGAACAGAAGTTGAACACCTCAATTACTAGTAATATTGAAGCCAACATTTTTTTTTATCCGAAAGCCATTGTTGCCAATCCATTTGACTTATTGATTTATTGCATTTTAGAAAAGATTACATATTTAAAATACATATCTTACAATTTACAAGCGTGTGTGTGTACACGACAAAAAGGAAAACACATACGTGCAGCACTACTACCATATATACAACAGATACACTACCAAAATCACCAAACATATCTGACCCAAGCCGCTCAATGTGTGAAAAAGCATGATACCATGGTGGAGCCACTTACTATTTTGTCCCCTTTGATTTATTTGAACAAAAATTATATATTAACCTTCTTAAACCGTTGAAAATCACATCATTGACTTTCAAAATAATTTAAGATAATTTTTGAACTTTGTGCAAAATGTGGCATAAAATTTTTGACAACAGCAACACTTTTCAAACTAATAATATTTCACAAATGATCATTTTTAACGAAAGAAATTTGCAAAAGTAACCCCTTTTCACACCTGCGTGAGATATGTTTCCGAAATCACGCATAACCATCCCACACAATCGTGTCCGGGAAATTAATTTCTCGCATTAGTGAATCTCGCACGTGTGCTCATTATCCGCGAGAAATTAATCCCCGCATAAAGAAATATCTTACATGTACACATTAAGTGCGACAAATTAACAACCTATGCGGATACTCGCACCTCATGTGACAAATATGAGTATTTTAGCTTCTTATTTTAAAAATCGTGATTTAGTGAAATATATATAAAAAATTATCATTTTCGCCTATATTTAACTAAGCATTTTAAGTCACTAATGATTGTTAGCCGCTTAAGGTGGGACCATATACAAAATAATGGATTGACTAGCCAAAATGCACATAACACAACCAATAACTTTCATGAAAAACCATACATTTCAAACAAACATCTTCATATTATAATCCATATCTCAATCATACAATATCATCACGTTTAACTTAAACAAATAAATTAACTAAAGGCCCTTAATTAAATAAGACTCGTAATTTTAAAAGTATGTTACCATAGGCAATAAGCAGCTTGCGGTTGGGGACAGTAGTGCTGTTCCGACTTGTACCCCGCGCATAACCAGTAGTACCATCCATCACCTCCATTTTCCCACCTTCCGTTACACCTTCAAACAAAATCAATTTTATAAATAACTTTTTATAAAATCTGAGCTGTTAAACAAATACTAGTAAACAAAAAAGTAAACACACCTGTGATAAACGCAATGATTGTAACCAACATGATGACTAGTAACATAACCGAAACCATAACTCTCTTCTTTATACTGTTATTCATCATAACTAAATAATAACGTCCTTCTAGAAGCTTCTGAAAGCTTTAGATCTGAGCTTAATAATAATAACTTTAAGCGTCCGATATCAAAAATCTACAAATAGTAGAAACAAATAAACGCCTCAATAATGTTTATATAAATTTATAAAAAATAAACTAACATCAAATCAAATATCACGTCAATAAAAAACAACAAAAAGGCACTACCGCCGAATATAACCTGCAGTTTGACCCTAAAACACGTTATTCAATCTATAAATAAATATTTTACTACTATAAAAATATTCAAATAACAAGTTTACAACACTTTTATATAAATATTTATTTATTTATAAAAAACGTCAAAAGTGTACGGATTATTTCTATAAAAAAGTAATGAGCTGAAAAAATGTTTAGGTTTATGAAAATATTTATCATCTCAATAGAAACATAAAACTTTTATCTCTGAACAAATAACCGCCGTTAAAGGTTATAAAAAGTGAAGTAGTAAAAAAAAAGTAATGAGCTTAAAAAATGTTGAGTTTATGAAAATAACCTTCTGAGTGTTGGTGAAAACAGTCAGTTTTTGTCATAAGTGTGTATTGGTCTAGACTGGAAATGTGTTTCAGGAGAGAGTTAATGATGAGTTGTTTTTGAGAGTGACAAGTTAGGGTTTGGAGAATTGGGATTTGTAGAGTGGGGGTAAAGTGGAATAGTTAATTTAGTGGGTGGAATGTTGTACTGGAAAGGGGCGAATGATGAGATGGGGTGTGATTTGTTTTTGGTTTTATAGTGTGTAGATATAGAGTATCTTTTTATGTTAGAACTGTTAGTTATTTATATTTTTTTTACTTTTATTAACTTTTAGGATTTTTTTTCTAGATAAAAATATTTGAATTTGGTTTCTTATAGAATTCGTTCGTGAACGGGTATGTTTTTTATACTATGGTTCTTCGGTGCTTGTATCCATTGGCCTAGATATGTGGGTGTAGGGTGGACGATTGTATTTTATACGAAAATTATTTTTAGTGTATTTTGTTATATTATTTTATTATTTTTGGTAATTTGTATTATAACTCGAATTGATTTGTAATTTAGTTTTTAAATATTATATATGGGCCCTAGCTTTTATTGCTCTGTCCTGCTTTTAGCCAAGTTAGTGGTTAAGGGATTTGAGATTAATGCTACACAAACTAAACAATGAATTGGATATTCATGGGTCTTCGCCAATGGCATAAATGGATACATGTGTTATATTAAAGGTTGATCATTATAGATCGTATGGAACCGAAACTATAACCGGTATCGGACTTTGCACAACGTCGATTATGCTTTGTTTGGACTAGATCGGGAACCGAGAATCATGACCGACCAGATAAATGCAAATCGAACACTTTTGGTCCAGTCTTCTGTCACAAAGTTTTTTTGGACCAATCAGGTTCCGGCTCGGCTTCACGATGTTTCGTTCCATGAATCAACCATAGTTATTCTGTTTTTTATTTCTTTTTTTTTGGTGTAGTTATTTCTTATGATAGATTACGAAATAAAGATGTATCAATATCAAAACCTAACAATATATAGTATATAAGAGAGGGAGGGTGTGATTTTTATATGCATGTCATAGAAATGTAATTGTTAAAAACTGACGTGACATGTACACGATACTTTGCACTCTTGATGATTTTAAAAGACACACGAAATCTACAATTGAATTATGTATTCTTAATAGGGTTTTTCTAACATGTGCCACATGTTAAGGTGGGGACACTCAGGCTGTGTGTACAGCATGATTGGACTAAGCGAATAATTGTTAGTTATCACTTATCAGGCACCCCACAAATAACTACTGGCCAATCAGGCTGTGACACACAGCCTGATGTCCCCACCTTAACATGTGCCCCTGGGACACATGTTAGAAAAACCCTTCTTAATATAAAAAAGAAGTATCATACATAGAAAAAAAGATGCGCACGAGTGACCACGAAATATGATGTACGTATGTTAATATATTTATTTTCGTCATTATGAAATTACTTACTTTTAATTTGACAAAAGTCGAATAAGAACTAAAAGATAAAACTCTTTTGTCTAATTTACTCTCTTAACTGAATCAAATATCTTTCTACCACTAGTAATAACCTTTCATTTAATACCATAATGAAAGTAGTACGTTATTTCGGTTAAGTTACCTAATTTAGTATGTGCAAATATATTTAATTTGGGGAGATAACTTCTAGTTATAGATATATTTTTTTCCGAATTCGGGCTTCATTTAAGATTTATGCGTTTATGGTCAACATGATATTAAATTAGATTTGCATTAATTCATTACTGTATAACAGTGTGCCACTCTTGTAATTTTGGGGTCTGGTTTGTAGACGAGTTTAGGATTAGGATTTGGATTTAGATTTGAGTTTGGGTTATGATATAGATTTAGGTTTGATATAAGAGAGAGAAAATATAATATAAAATATACTCCCTTCGTTTTTAAATAAGTGTCTACTTTTGACTTTCGAAGTCATATTTCAACAACTTTGACCTTAAAAAATATCTTTTTGTGTTATATAATACTTGATGCAAAATATATGAATGGATTGTGATTTAAATGTATTTTCATTGATGTAATTTTCATTAAGTATTATGTAACAAAAACAAAATAATTTAAGGTCAAAGTTGATAGAAAAAGACTTTAAAAGTCAATATTGGACACTTATTTAAGGACGAAGGGAGTATAAATTTTATTATTTAAAAAGTTGCAGTTATAAAAAGTCCAAAAAAAAAACAAATATGTGATAGAGAAAAAAAGAAGGCCCACATATTTGATTAATAACATGAGATACTGACATTGTTTTTTCTAAAGAGAATCTAGAGCCAGGCTTAAGAGATGGAAAATATAAAGCATTTAGTCCCAATTTACGGGCCCACAAGTAGATACCAAACAACTCATTTCTGGCATCATGTCCTAATTCATGAAAAAATGTAGCAACCAAACGCACCTTTGATTAAAAAACATAAAACCTCTTATTTGTTGATGTGGCCGTCACTTTATGGATACAAGAGGATGCGTGTTCACAAGGTGTAATACTTACGGTCATTTCAGCGTCTTTTCAGCTTTTTGTCATATATCTTACATCCAACTAAATTACCCAAAAACACTCTTCTCAATAACTTGCATTTAACCTACACTTTTAAAATCCATCATACCCAATAAGCCAACCACAAAAACTAGTTAAAAAATCAAAGAAACACAAACCAAAGCCCTGTTGGTAATTAACGAAGCCACCAACTTAAACCAACTAACTTACGCCGCGGTGCAGTAACTTGAAACCAACGAACTGCCATGTTAGATTAACTTGCATGATGTGTTACTGCACCGTGTGGTCTAAGATTGTTTGCCGCAATGCCACACATACTATAAAGCCTTTTAAACCAACTGGACTAGCTTAGTTGGCCACCAAAGATAACCTTAAAGATGTATAAATAGAAGCAGGAGTGGGGTTTATCCCCTAAGGCGAAGGTTCGAGGCTTGCATACTGTCCAATTGGATGTCATTGTGGGCTCGAATCACTAACTACTAACTTGCCGTTCAAAATAAAATAAAAAATAAAGCCTTTTAAAAGCCATAAGTTTCTATTTGCTCAATGCCTCAAATACTCAAACTGATGAAAAAGTAATTTAGAAATAAGTATAGCTTTTGATTAGTCAAATAAATTTAGGGCAAATTGCTTGGAAATGTAGCAAACTTACACCTTTTTGTAATTCTGTGTGGTCATCTTTTTTTGCTATTAAGTGACTAAACTAACTTTTAATAATTCGCTCTACTTATGTGTATGGGGTTGACCCTACACCATCGGGTAAGCCTTCGTGTAAGGTTACCTGCCACGCATTTGATACCTAAGTGCCACATTATTTCCACGTTTTTGCCATTTTATTTCCTTATTTTTATTTCCATTTAATATATACCATCCCTACCACTCTTTATCCCCAATCTATATCTTCTAAACCCCACACATCTTTTTCCCCACCATAGATTTATATTCCTCACATCTTCATCTTCTAAACACTAACCCTAAAAATGAGTTCAGGTTCATTAATCTCTTATCGTCAGTACAACAGGAACCAAGATGTGACTCACAAGACACATTGTTACTGTGAGCCTCCATACCCAATCCCAGTCCAGGTAGCATGGACACTTGAGAATCCAGGTAGACGGTTCAAGGGATTCCTCATTTGAGACAAAGATAAAAAAATGTAGAGTGTATGGTTTTCTCGATCTTGAACTTCCTTTTGATTACTACAAACGTTTGCTTTATGATTTGCATGAGGAGAACAAATCCTTAAAGAGGATGAACAAGATGTCGAGTGGTGTGGAGGATTCAAGAAAAAAGATGTCCAACAACTCAAACAATCAGATGGTCAAGGATTTGAAGGCTAATTTGACTTTTGTAAAGTCAAAACTTAAAGTTTATGATAGGATCTTGTTAGTGGTTTTCTTTGTGTTGTGTTCCTTACTCTTGTAACCTTTTATGACATGATAATGTAATTGGTTCAACAAGTTTTGTTTTAATCAAATGTTTTTATCCTTGTTATGTATGAAGCTGAATGTTAGATATTCCTTAGTTGAACAAGTCTTTTTACAGGATGGGTATGAGAATGGGATAAACACAGGTATGTTTTGCTGAGCTTGTAGGTGGTTGAAAAAGGTAAACACAATAAATACAGTTTTTTTATATTCTTTTTTTTAGTTATCAAATTTAATTGTGTACCTACCTTACCCTTTTTTAGAGCTGACCCACCCCTTTTCATTTTCATTTATCCTATTTCAAGATCTAACACTTAACCTTAATCCCCAAAATCATATAAACCCTAATTCCCATAAGCAGTTGATCATCAAGATGGCTAAAGGTAAAGGTAAGTTGGGGTTGATTGCTTATCCTATATGGTTATCCTTTATGCTTATCCTATATGCTTATCCTTTATGCTTATCCCATTTGCTTATCCTATATGCTTATCCTTTGATATGGGTCATACATCGAAAGTTTTATAAGCTTTTAGGTTTGATTGTTAGTAACTTAATAAGGTTTATAATGGATTGATAAACTATGCTAAGTTCTGCTAGGTTGAATTTTGTAAGAACTTATTAATAGTGTAGTAACAGGTTATAATGGATTCATATAAAGGTTGCTAAGTTTGCTAGTAAGCTTATTAGTAATGCTTACTAGAATTCTACTCTTGTGTAGTAATTGTTCTTAAATTGGTCTTGCAGAAATCAGTGTCGTAAGTAGTGACAGTAGCACTGATGAGGATACCATTGAGGGGCCATCAATAGCAAGTGTGCCTAAGGAGGATCCATCAATAGCAAATGTGCCTATGGAGGGGCCATCACAAGAATTGCTCAAATGGTATGGATGTGACACTGTTGAGGAATATTCAAAGGATACATTCATGGATACCACTAATGAGTATACCACAAACAAGGATACCACAGACAATGATAACATTGATGAGGATACCATTGATGAATCTTACTTTCCAAAGTCTAAAGGTAACAATGTACCAGTTGCAAAGAAACTCAATCCAAAAGTTATAGGATATCAAATCACACAATCTAACAAGATGAGAATAAGAAATCTAGAGAGAGAAAAAGAGTGGTTAGCACACTTAGAGAGAGAAAAAAATAAGCAAATGTTTATTTTCCAAATGAACCAACACCCTCTCCATAGAAGGAGGGGTTATTTATACTTGTTTAGGGCATGGTCAACATAAGGCTCTCCTTATGTTGACCCGGTTAACTTACTTTTACACAATGATTAACTACGAGCTACAAATTAATATTTTGGAAGTGACCGAGTCTTTTCTCAATTCCTAACAATCTCCCTTTAAGGAAGGTCACTCCAATTTACAAAAACTTAAGCTTAACATTCTATGAATGTCTTCAATCTTGCTCGTATTCTTGACTCTTTGTTCTTTATCTTGTGAATTTGATGTAGTGATCTTGGAACTTGTTTATGTATGCTTGATAGACTCGTGACCTTAAACTGCTTGAGACCATCAGTCAAACATAATCTCTTCATCATCTTGTAATCTTTCGCCTTCTTGTGAACTTGTAACTTTTGGACCAACATGCTCATACCTTTCTTCATCTTGAAAGCTTTTATTGTCATCTTTCTTGATATTCTTTAACTTGAACACTTCATGACTTCAAGGAAGACGCTTAGCATCAGAGTAGCGGAAGACTTTTGAAACATGTACTTGAGCTTTCATCATGTCTTTACATTTGTTGCTCGAGTATGAGCATGTGGCAATAAATCTGACTCGTCGTGAACTAGTTGCTGCCACCATCGAGAAAACCTGCAGGTTTAGGTTAGTAATAGTCAACAGATATGGACGAAAGTGTCTTTGTCACTTCGTCAAATAAGGTTGCAATAACACGATTCCCCGTTGATCAGTATAAATATTGCCTGTGATTAGGTAAAATTCAAAAGAATCTCCTTGACAGGGTTTCGTAGTTGTACTAGCTGTTCTCATTACCAGAACATCTCAAAGCAGATAGCACAGTAAGAGTGAATCGGTAAGTTACTACCTTCCCGATTGAGTCGTCAATTCATGTTCAGCTTTCCTATGTCAAGATACCCTTGTGAGGTTGCCCATGGACATAAGATTGAAAATTGTTTTAGAGAAAATCAGTTGACGCGTTAAAGAACAAAGGGTTTGATAACACGCCAAAAGTTTTATCTTTTATAAATTCATCTGTCAAATTCTTATACGGAACCAATATTGATATTCAGTTGTCACAAGTTTGATACATATAGGATCTCATAAGTCACCTGCCGCAGTGCTTGTTTGATGTTGGCACTGGTAGGATTTCCATTGACACTATATACTGTGAAGTATCACTCTAATGTTCTGGCAAGATCACAAGGATAATGCGTAGGACTCTTACTATTTCACTTGTTTTCATGGTGTATGGGGAACAAGAGTAATTTGGAAAAGTGTACTAGTGAGACTTATTGATGATCTCTTTTTGCTCTAGACTCAAATGTGTATTTTGGTTTTAGTAATCGAAGGCTGGAGCAAACTGCCACCTTTTCAATACCAACTAACTCGGAGTGATAAAGTTGATAGAAATGTGTTTAATCTCCGTGAGAAATGAAACAAGAGTCTTTTGAGAGACCTTGAGTGGCTAGGGAGGGTGTGCATTGCATCACTAGGTCCATGATGACTATCTTTAATACCAGACAACAACTTAGTGTTTCTGATAGCATATGTATTGACCCAGTTTCTGCCTAAGTGTATGGAGGGCTTCTTTCTTTACACCCTTTATCCTTACATTTCTTTTTCATTCTTCAACCCCTTCAATGCTTACCAAGACTTCATCACTAACACCTTGTTGGGTTTGTTCCAGTGTTAGCTCTGTCTTAGTCTACATTATCCCCCTTCTCACTTTTACTCCTTTTGTATCATACCTAAAGACTTCCATTCTATCTAATGGAATGTCCCTGGGTAGATCCCTCCGGTTTTGGCTGGATCATGGGACAAATACCTAACCTTAACCACCTTATAACTCCATAAACTTAAGTACATGGTTGGTCTTTTGGTATTGCCACAGTTGCCATTAAAACCATTTTGGAAAAACACAATCAAGGTACTTGTAATATATATAAAAACAGTTGTACCTAGATAGTTTTAGCTTTCAAAATTGCTCCCCCTTCATATGTGCATCATTATTCAAAAGTATTTTGTACATACGAGGGAGTAGCTGCACATGAGTCATTTAGATCATATTATAAGTCTTATTTTAATCACATTTTCTCCCCTTATCAAAAATGTCAAATCCTTTGATATTTTGGATATCAATTGATTTAAAATAAGCGTCTGGGGAGAAAAATGTTCTGATTATTAACAAGCCTTTATTGGGAACATTTTAATGCTCCCCTCAAATTATGAGGGTATATATACTAAAGTGTCAAGTACATTAATTTGAAATATTTTAAATTTTTGAAAAATTCTTGAATTTTTTTTACGTCGAATACTTTATATATACTAGCTACGGTAACCCGCCCGACCGCGGGTTCGCTTTTGGAATATGTTTTGATAAAAGATGTGTTTGTATGTGGTTGGCTTAATTATTCAGTGTGTTAAGTCTAATTGTTACGGGTGTATTTTTATCTATGCATTTTTTTGTGATGGGGTGTTTTTCCTTTTGAATTGTTTTGATAACGTTTTTTGTTTTTTGGTTGGTGTATTAATGTTTATATCATGTTTTAGACTGTTTTAAGGCTTCTACAATTGAGGATCCATGAGAGCCTCATATTATCATTAGTCATTCATATATTATCACGTAAAACGGTTCATGGTAAACATTAGGTGGTGTAGAATGCATGCTCATGTATATGATTACGATAAAGAGAAAGTGTAGTATTTTAATGTACATAATTTTTTTAACAAAACGAAATAGACATATCAATGGACCATCTACACAATATTGTATTTTAATTGTAGATACAATAATAGTTGTACACAACTCAATTATAGTAAATATTTGTTCTTTTATTTTTTAAATCAAAATGTCAACCGATTTATGAGTCGCATTGGGTCAATTTTCTAATTTTGTTTATTTGGGGTAAATTGTGGGAAGATGGTATGCATTTAGGGCATTTTTCTAAATAATCATAATTTGGTAACTACAAAAAGAAGTATAAAAACCAATTACCCAATTTTAAGAGTAATGAATAACTTACATTAGATAAGTTCCCATTTAGTGATTGCATTTCCAACGTTAAGCGATTGGTAGAATGACTTCAGTGACTTCATATAATTCCCCTAAAAAATTAATTTATAAATTAAAAAGGTACTTTCCAATGCATATAATCAAAACTTCCAATGAAACACAGATTAGCAAAAGCATAAAACTCTACAAACGATAAAACCATAAGAGCAACCCTGTTTGGAGAAACTCCTTTGCGGCTACTGTATATTAATCAAATTTATGTCGCATGTAACCAATTTATAAAGAACTAAATAGACAGCAAAAGGTTGATTAGTCTAATATATTCAGTTCGATTGTTGCTTAATATTGAGTAGGAATTTCCATTAAAGCTGAAAGAGCAAATTCTGTTTCTTTTCAAATTGGGGCAACATTCTTGGACATAATTTCTGTAAAATTGACGAACTATGTAGAAAAATAAAATAACATCAGAACATATAACAACTTCTATAACAATATTTTGTTAGAGCTGTACATGTAACCCATTTACATGGCAGTCTAAATATTATCCTTAAAATTTTATTGACATATGATAAGAAACATGAAGACCATATTGATAAAAAAAGGAAAATGAGGATATAAAATATGAAGAGTTCCAACATGCAGCATGCAGTAAATAGAAGAAAGATTGTTGCAAACCTTTGAATGTTGAGTCCATGTGTTAGTAGATCATAATAGTGGTAAGTTTTCACAGTCAAGCCTGCAAGGTTGAATATCTTGTTTGTTTTCCCCTTGTGTGATTCAGAATAATATATAGTACAGCTACAAGAAGCAAAATGGTAGTAAATGATAGTAAAAAAAGATAAACGAGTAGAAGAATAAAGAATAACTTGAAGAAGACACTCATGTTTTCACTGGCGCTCGTCTAACAGTTGAGAGGCCACACAAAAGCACATTTATGTTTTTACTTGTATTTCTGTGAATCATATCACATCTTTTTGTAAAGTAAAAAAAATCCTAAAATCCTATCAACATTATAAGCATGATTGATTGACTGCAAAATGACTTATTATCCTATGCCTAAGATACATAGACGGACCACCAGCTACTAAATGCTTATCCAAAGGAAACATATCTTTAATTTTAAGGTTTACCACCTAGATGCAAGTAAGGTACTCGATCTAAAATTCGAAATATTCCTTATCTTTTCATCACTATATATTGCCTACATATGGATTAACCATGAAACCACACCAAACATACCTCATATCTCTTTAGGTTTTCAGCCTTGAAGCAAAATGGTCTAACACCATCTCAAAAATGCAGCAGTAGCAATATCACCGCAACAGCAGCAACTGGTTAAGAAGGATCGGAGAATGTTTACTTCATAATATTAAAAAATTGATCATATATATACATATATATAATTTTCATTAATACAAAAGAGCTCAAAAGTTACAAAATAAAAACTTGAATACATGGATATAAAAACATACCTTCATCTTCTCTGAATCAGATTGTTCATCACCATCAGCTTCTGCGCGTCCTGTCTCATTCATATATCTGGCAGCCATGAATCCAACAATGGCATGATCTTGAATGCCTAGTCGAGCATGTACATACCTAAAAAAAGATCGAACCATAATTGCAATTAGGGTTTGGAGAAGAAGATACATACCTTTTTTACGTGGTTCATTAGGATCTTCATTACGATCTTCATTGTATGTGGTTTATACGCCAGGTATAATTTAGGGTTTTGATTGTGTGTTTATCAAGATAGATCATTATCTTCATATCTTTTCCAAAAGCAAAAGATATGTATGGATCACGATTTAAATTTCTCAGGCCTAAGTTACGGGTTAAAACATATATAATCGATGCCATATTAAAGCATAAATTTGAAATTTTAAAAAAAAATCACTTGTGTATGCCATGTCATCATTTATAAGTGTCATGTCATCGTTGAGGTGGCGTTGAGTCACTATTTCATATTAATCCAGTCATAGTTAGCCCCATATATATATATATATATATATATATATATATATATATATATATATATATATATATAATATATATATATATATATATATATATATATATATATATAATAGCCTAGATATTAATATAATACACTACCTATTTACATAGATAGAATATGAGACAAGACCTTATATGAGCAAACAATGATTGACAGAGTCAATCTGCTCGTGTAAGCAGCCTGTAGTCCACCTCGTGATTCCTTCCACCAACATAACATTCAAGACTTCTGATGATTCGTATTTTGTGCAACGTCTTCTCGATCACCTTCACCATTGACTTAGCCTATTTCTGATATGAGTTTGACCATGATCTTGATGGCATGTCTGCATGTTAGCCAATCGAGAATGTAGGTCAAACCTATTCTTTAGCTCATCTCGAACACTCACGAGCGTTGCATCCCCAAACTTACACACTTCGTCTTCTCTTATCTGACAACTTTTGCCAGCTCTAATTTCATAATCATACCCCTGGGTTTTCAGAAAATGGTATATGGTTTTTGACTATTAACACCAGGAGCTGAAACTTGAGGTTTGGTTGGTTTGGTAACTTTCCACCCCGAGTTAGAGATCTTTGACTCTGAACTTTATTACAGTCCTTCGGATGAAACATTAAAGAGCAACAACCAAGTCAGTCTGAGTTTTGCCATCGAGGTGGTGGAGTTTGTTCTGGTAGTACAGGAGGAACATATCTTCAATATCATTTAAATAAAGGCTTAGAAATTCAGCTTCCTTGAGAATGTATTCCTTCTTATTTGCCCGTTTAACAACAATCTCCTGTAAGTAACCATAAACCTGCTGTTTATCAACAAAACTTCTGACAATGCTTAGAATCTTCATTCAAGAGTAGATGATGTGAATTGATTTCTTGCAAGTCTTGCTTCTAGATAACTTGCATTATAACCCTAACGACTAATCCTGTAAGCAACATCTTTATCATATGCTACTAGGGATTTGCTCCACAAGTTTTCAACCATTTCCTCAACTCCATACAACTCATATCTGGTATCTCTTATCTTTGTTAATGAAGCAGTGAATTTATTCTCTTCTAAGTTCCTAGATTGTAGAAACTAGAAGAGGGGGGGGGGGTTGAATAGTTTACATGTTTGTTTTTCTTTTAAAAAGTTTGCCTTCAAAAATACTTAGATTCGAGTTGTATGTTCAACCAATCAACACTATGAATCAACAAAGTAAATATCTAAACTGATACTAAATAAAAATCACAACAATATAAAGAGATGTGAGAAGGAACAATCAAACCAAGACACCAAGATTTATAGTGGTTTAGCTACGAAGCTCTTCTTTACCCTACTCCACTCCTCGAGTATCCTACTTGAGATTTTACTATGTCAACAAGCTCCCTTCAGGCGGATAAAACCGTTTACACGTCGCTTGCATTGTTTTCTGACACTAAGCTAAATCCGAGTCCCTAATCTTAGCTAGAGCCAATCTACCACTTCACAAACACTATACACTCATAAGATCTACACTATCGGATTTACACATATTCCAATCATACAAGATAATTACAATAGAGATTTGATACTTAGAAGAAAAGAGGAGAGATCACAAAATAACAATTCGTTTCTTGGTGAATACGAATGTTCTTCTCTTGTACTTGAAAGAGAGGAGAGATGAGAAGAAGAGATTAGATTACTTGAAATAAGATCTAAGAATGTTAGTAATCAAGAGATTTAGAGAGAGAAAGAAGGTTTTTAGAGAAAGAAAGTTATCTAAAATATTCGTGCTAAGAGGTGTGTTTTTCTGCTAGGAATGAAGCAGTATTTATAGGCAGGAAAATCACCAAACAGTCACCGAAGGCGGTCCCGGCAGTCCCAGATATATCTGGGGCCGCCAGACCTATAAAGGGGCCGCCCATTAGACTACGCTCCTGATTTGTCTTTTGTGGGGAAGGTTGTATATGTTATGGAACCTTCCATTTTGGGGGGAAAATTTGAATTTCAAATTGAAGTTTTAAATAAAACTTTTCTTTTAATTAGAAAATATTTTGTATAATTATTTTTGTGAAATACTTATGTAAAAATGTGATTGTTGGTCTTGGTGAAAGGATCTTGAACTCCTTAGCTTGATGTAAGGTTTAGTATCCTTGGATAAATCCAAAGGTACTAAGACTGAAACTTTGAGTGTATGATATAAACTATGCGGAATCTAGTTTATACCACTAAGAAGAATAAAGAAAAAGTATGTTTGAGACACAGAAATACAACCAAAACAATAAGCTCCAATATATTAATACGAACACTCTTTGATAGTGTTAGGGTTTACAACCTTGAAGCTATGAAAGACTATAAAGGACTGATATGATACTAATGTAACCTAGGATCTCCTTTTATACACCAAGGAGTCCTTTACAAGATAACTACAAATCTTCTAAACTTTTACAAGATATCAACATATCTTCTAACTATATAAGATATACACAGAATAAGTCCATACATATCACAAAACGCGTTTAACTCTTCATCAGTCCTAATCTTCATGCAGCAGTGTTAACTTCTCTTCAGCAGTATTAAGTTAGTACTGGCAGTACTAACTTTTACTCTAGCAGTACTAACCAGTTAGTACTGGTAGTTATAATCTGAGCAGTACAAACTATTTAAGCTTGGCAGTACTAAGTTGAACCAGCAGTATAAACTTTGTAGAAGCCCTTAATTCCCAACAATCCTCCCCTAAACTTATGATTTACCTCTAAATCATCAAGTTTCTTGAATTAAACCTTTTTGAGATATTATGGACTATTTGTGTATATCTTATATAGTTTAGAAGTTATGTTGATATCTTGGTAAAAAGTTTTTAGAAGATTTGTATTATCTTGTAAAGGACTCCTTTGGTGTATTCAAAAATGAGATCCTAGTTATGGAATATATATCATCTTCAATAGTATTCATAGCATTCAGGTTTGTAAACCCCTAACACTATCAAAGAGTTGTTCGTATTAATATATTGAACTTATTTTTTGGTTGTATTTTCTTTGTCTCAAAAGATACTATTTTCTTTATTTGTTCTTTTGGTATAAACTATTCGGCAATAGTTTATATCATACACTCAAAAGTTTCAGTTCTTATTAACCTTTGGATTTATCCAAGGATACAAAACCATATCATAAGCTTAAGGCGTTTCAAGATCCTTTCACCAGGACCAACTAGGTGAATGGTTAAGAGAAAAATATTTTTCTTGATCACTGATTATGCTTAATGATATTGTTTTTGTTCATACCTAATTGATTACTAATCTTAGAAATGGAATTTTACGATTAATAATTTATAAACTTTTTTTTTATCATAAACGTTTTAACATTTTGTTATATCAAAACACTAAGAGGTCGAAAATATAAAAACATTTTTAGATATTTTTTGTATTAACAATCTCCCCTTTTTTGATGATGGCAAATATAAACTCATTTTGTATAAAATTATAGGTTTTAAATTATTAATGAGTTTCATTCCATTTCTCCCCTTTTTTTGTCAAATTTAAAAAGGATGATCGTCGAATTATTGTAGAAAGAAAGAAGTCAACAATATCAAGACTCCCCCTTGATGTATGCTCCCCTTCATTTATGGCACCAAAGGATCGATCTTACGAAAATTGTTTGCTACCAAACAAGTTTAGAGGTACAAGTGCAAAACAATATATTCTTAACAAGTAGCACTTATAGCAATACATGCAAGTTAAATCATAAAGTAAAGTTTCAATTAATTTACTTAATAAGCTAATACAATCATCAGAATGGCAAGCTTAGGGTAAGACAAGAAAAGATAACCATGCATAACATAAATATCAAATTAAGTCTAGACTAGTTGATTCTTGATTCATAGGAGATGTCGCAACCAAAAGGTAAGTGATTGATTTATTAGGAGAAATTGAGCGTTCAAGAGTGCTTAATTATGGTGAGTTAGTTGTTATGGAAGAAGGGAATAGGGTTGAGGGTCCAATGACAAGAGATTTGAGACGATTAAGGTCATATCTTAGTATATCAAATAGATCTTGGTTTTGCAAGCAACAATGGAAGATCTCGAATGAAGTTTTTACTTAATTAAGTGAAGGTGGAGATACATGGTGAGGTAAGGAGGTAAAGGGGTTAGTGATTTCAATTACTTGTGGAGGTTAATGGTCAAGGAGTTTGATAAGTGATTGAAGTCATGAGGGTTTTTGTTACACATTGATTGTGATTGAGTTTTGTGGAGGTGAAGAGAAATGAGAAAAGAGTTTAGTTGAGATATGAGAGTAGGTGGGAGGCCCTTTTGGTGAATGAGAAGGTGTGAGGGAGGAAGATTATACTTTGCTCCAAGGCTCAGAATGGCTTTTCAGTGTTTTTATGAGTAATCACAAGAAATTTGCTAGAGGAAAGGCATGATAGTAAGGGGTTAAGGATAGGAGGTGATTAATGTGTATGAATGAAGAATGGGATGATGTTGTTTAAATAGATTTTTTTTGGCAAATCATGGTGTTTGGAGAAGGAATCATCTAAAAGGTTTTTGGTTTATTTGGGAAAGAATAAATATGGCGGAGTAGAAAAAAATAGGAATAGGGAGTTGGCTGAAAAAGAGAGGAAACAAGAAAAATTTTGTGTCCCTCCCTCTATTGGCGTTCCTACATAACATGGGCGTCGCCATATATATTAGGGGGCCAGCCATGTTGTTTTGGGGGCCTTTATTAGAGAGTTACCATAATTCTTACATTTTCCTTTGTTTTCAGAATATCTTAAGGATAAGAAGGTTGGAAGGAAGATTGTGGCATTTTCCATTTTTCAAGAATCATATAATCTAGCTAAAAGGAGAAGCATGAACGGATTTAGGGAGAAGCATATAAATGACATAAAAGTCTAAGAAATGTCATATAGCAAGTAATAATAATCACTAAGGTAAGTTATATACGTACTAAAATAGAGGTCAACGTGATATTACACAACAATAATAATAGTAGTACTTATGTCTAACATATTAAGGTGGACAATGGGAAAATTTTGTAAGACTTAGAAATATCTCAAACACATGTTGAGGTGTTCGAATCATTACTCGCGACTTCTTTGAAGATATAGAGATGATTTCTTAAAGATGATTAGGATAAACCCAAGGTTTTATGGATGGCCAATACAATATATATTTTGATTTTTGTAGATGAGGATTAATTTTGATGAGGTTATCATATAGACGATTTAGAATCATTCCATATGGCATTGGAGAATTTGGTTGATTTTTAATATTTTTAACTCGTTTGGTTAGAAAATAAGACAAGTTAAAGGGAGTGCTTGTTAGAATGCAATACATCATGTGACATGATGATGCGGGAAGAAAATTTGAGTTATTTTGAATGCCAAAGGCATTATCTTGAATGATTTCATTCTAAGATCTCATGTCATGACGAAGTTCTTCTTTGAGAATTTTGTTTGGAAAATGGGTTTGTCCAGTTGTTGTGATTGAATGAATAATTTCTTTTGGTGTTGGAATGTGTGTTTGATAAGGGTGTTTGATCTTGATTAATTATACGAGTGGGAGGGATGAATCTTCGGAGTAAGAACATTCTCCTTCACATGGAATGGAGAGAATTAAGGTAAATGAGTGAAAATTTAAATGTTCTTTTGAGTGCCCATAATTTTAGAAAGATATTTTGATTATTGTTTTTGGTAATTTCTATCGAAGAATATAATTCAAGTAGAAATCTTAGGCAAACCCCTTCGTGGGAGTTCACATATTTTTAGAAGTTTGATAATTTCAAACATGATTTGAATATTATCATATTTGGTAGATTTAGGAGATACTGGACGACCTTCATGAATTGTTCTACATTTGTGAATGAATGGTTTTAAGTTATTAGGCAAATACTTTTCATCTGAGATTGTTGGAATGTTTGATTTGGTGTACCGTAGTTCTTCTTCCAACATCATTTCACCTAATTAAGAGAGTGATAATTTTAGCAAGGTTCCCTTATTAAAATAAATATCTAGTGTGTGTCTAAATATAACAAATGTGGAGTAACAATTAACTCGACTTAAAAATAAAATCCTAAGAGTTAACCCAAACTCTCCTTAATTCGATTGTACTCATCCAACACTTGTCTAAAAGTACATATTGAATAGTATTCTCGACTTTGTTCAGGAGATTCATTAGTGCATGAGTTTAAAAACGTTTTTAAGTTGTATTAACAATACAAAACAACAATTTTATTATGTTCCTAACGTGAGTGATTTGAAAATAAAATTGGGGTTTTGGTTCGAAATTAATTTTTCGACAAACTTACTAGTGTATGTAAATCATATGTCTAAGGGAAACATATTGGTTATACATTGTATCCTAGTAGTCCTAATTGTTTAAAATTGAAAGAAAAATAAAAAATTCCCAATTTTAATTTTTGTGTTCATCATGAACTCTAGACTCAAATTGAAAGAAAATAGATGAAATGACTTACTATTGATGATGTTGATGATGTTATGAATGATTATTAGTGATGATTTGATCTTCCATTAGTGTTTTGGTGGTTGATTTTGAGTTTTGGGTTGTTTCGGTTTGTCACCAGCAGGAGGAAGGGGGTGTTTGTTTTCAGTTTTGAATTTTTTGACTAAGGTATAAATTTTAGATCTGCTGTGTGGTCCCCATATCGATCAGGGGGCCACCTAAAATGGGTTGAGGGCCGCCTGAGATATAGGGGCCGTTTGTATTATGGAATTTTTGGGCTTCTAAATTTTAACACGAATTTACTAGGAAGAGTGACTAATTAATTTGCATTTTGCGAATTAAAAATATCTAACTAGCTTCGGATGAAGTAGTTAAATTGTCACGACGTGGAATGGAACGCGGACTAGAATTGAGACAGAAGAAAGAGAAGCGGACTAATACGATTTATGGAATGTGTTCCATCATTCCTAAACCAAGACGTAGATAGTTAAACGATTCACGTTTAAGGGGTTTAGTAAGAATGTCGGCGATGTTTCGAACGGACGACATTTTTTGATTGTATTTTTTTTTGATTGAGATATGTCCTTTCTGGACATTATCATGAAGAAAGTGGTGACGAATTCCGATATGTTTGGTTCACGAATGTTGCACTGGGTTTTTGCTAAGGTCAATCGCGCCTTTATTGTCGCACATGATCGGGACGTTGTCAAGTCGAACGTCGTAGTCGATAAGAGCTAGTTTCATCCATAGTGATTGTTGACATGCCTTTTCGACGCTTACGTATTCGGCTTCGGTAGTGGATATAGCAATAGCAGTTTGTTTCTTTGAGAACCAAGATGTCAAACAACATCCCACGAACGCACAAATACCACTAGTGCTCTTTCGGTCCACATAATCTCCCGCATGATCAGAATCAGCATATACAACTGTTTCTATGCCGATCCCCTTAGGATACCATAATCCTAAGTGCTTAGTGCCTTTAATGTATCGGAAGATACGCTTAACCACTTCAAGATGAGAGGTTTTGGGAGCCTCTTGGAAGTGGGCACAAAGGCAGACACTAAACATGATATCGGGCCTACTTTCCGTTAGGTATAATAAACTACATATCATGCCTCGATACTTGGTACTATCTACCGACTCACACTCTTCGTCTTTCATGAGTTTAGTATCAGAGGACATGGGGGTTTTCATTGGTTTAGAATCTTCTAAGCTAAATTTCTTAAGCATTTCTTTAATATATTTAGATTGATTAAAGAAGATGCCATCTTCCATTTGTTTTATTTGTAATCTAAGGAAGAAGTTAAGTTCACCCATCATGCTCATCTCGAACTCGTCATGCATGATTTAGGAAAATTCATCACACATGTCTTGACAAGTCGAATATAATGTCATTGACATATATTTGAAATGATCTGAGATTGACCTTTTCTTCTTAGTAAAAAGAGTTTTTATCTACCATTTTCCAGTATATACTTCATGTTTAATAAGGAAAGCTATTTTACTCTATATACCAAGCTTGGGTTCTTGTTTAAGACCATATAAAGCTTTCTTTAGTTTATAAACATGATATGTTTTTTTGAAGTCAATGAATCTTGGAGGTTGTGCCTCGTATACCTCCTCGTTGATAAAACCGTTTAGGAATGAACTTTTTTACATCCATTTGGAATAGCTTAAAATCTAAAGCACAAGCATAGGCCTAATAGTATCCTAATTGACTCAAGTCCTAGCAATCTGGGCATAAGTTTCATCATAATCGATGCCCTCTTGTTGATTATAGCCTTGAGCAACTAACCTAGCCTTATTTCGAGAAACAATACCGTTCTCGTCTAACTTATTTCTAAATACCCACTTAGTTTCTATGATTGTCATATTCCTAGGTTGTGGAACTAACTCCCAAACGTTTGTTAGCAATGAATGATTATTTAATTCTTCATTGCATGGCGACCTAATCTAACTATCATCTGTTAAGACTTCATTCACATTCTTAGGTTCTATAGTTGATATAAAACAAAAGAAGTTACTTTGGTTTTGGGCTTGTGATCTAAGGGTTCTTAGGTTAAGGTTTCCTATGACATTTTCTAATGGATGGTTCCTAGATTCCTTAATATTGACTATTTCCATCAATCTCCTAAAGTCTCATCCTCAAAACCTTTTCTAGGTTTTTTCTTTTTGGTAACCTAAATTTGCTTCTTCTTCATCTAATCCCATGCAAGGGTGATGCTTAGAGGGTGGAGGAGTTTCATTGAAATGTCACTTGAGTGATTCTTTTGATCTTTCCTATATGTTTGTTAAGGATGATGTAGCTTTACTATTTTTCGAGTAACCTAAAAGATAACCTTCATATGACTTTGAGTCAAACTTTGTAAGGTAGTATTTAGTGTTTAAAATGAAGCACTTTCTTGCAAACACTCTAAAGTAATCAAGAGTAGGTTTCCTACCTCTCAAGAGTTATAAGGTGTTTTTCCTAAGATGGCTCTAATTAGGATTCGGTTGAGAATGTATGTTGAAGTATCTACTGTGTTACATCAAAACTTTTATGGTAACAATTTCTCATTCAACATAGTTCTACTCATTTCCTGAAGTGTCCTATTTTTCCTTTCAACCACGCCATTTGATTGAGGAGTGCGTGGAGCCGAAAAGTTATGTGTAATTCCATTGGCATTACAAAACTCTCTAAATTGCACCTTATTATCAAATTCCCTACCATGGTCGGCTCTTATTGACACTATTTTGCATCCTAATTGGTTGTGAATCTTTTTACTAAATATTTCGAATTGATCGAAGGATTCGATTTTGTCCTTAAGGAATCTAGTCCAAGTATACCTAGAGTAGTCATCTACTATGACAAAGTTGTAAAGATTTCCTCTGTAACTCCGTACGGCGGATAGACCAAAAAGATCCATATGAAGGAGTTTTAAACATCTAGTCATTGAGACTATCTTCTTAGCTTTGTGACTAGCGTGAGCTTGTTTTCCAATTTTACAAGCATTACAAAAGTGTTCATCAAACTTAAACTTAGGTAAGTTTCTAACTAATTCCTTAGATGCTAATGATTGAATGAGACGCATATTATCGTGATCTAATCTCATATGCCACAACGTGGAGTTTTCATCAATCGTTGCAAGACAAATTTTGTCTTCTGGCTTATTTCCTAATTTCATCACATATAAGCCTTTCTTCCTAATACCTCTACCTATAACCTTACCATCCTTAGTGATTTCACTATCATGTTCAGAGAAAGTTACTCTACACGTATTATTACATATTTGTCCTACACTTAGCAAGTTAAATCTTAAGTTATCTACATGTTTTACATTATCTATTTTGAGAGAGTCATTCGAAATCGTACCTTTGCCAATAATGTTACCGCGAAGATTACTACCAAAAATAATATTACCTCTGTTGTATGCCTTGTAGGTTCTTGAGAAGAGCTTACGGTTACCCACCATGTGTTTAGAGCATCCGCTATCCTTTATCCACTCATCGGGTTCCAAGTTGACTCCAAGGCATATCTATTTATATAAGGCAACACCTCAAACATTTGATCCCCAATTATTCATGGGCCCAAAGTTGTTAGTGCTAAACATCCCTTGCATTTGATGCAATTGGTTAGAGTAACACCCCCAAATCTGGGTAGCAGCGGAATGTTGAATATCCGAGGGCGTTACTTCATAGATCAATAGCACAAGATATGATTTTGTCGACCAACGTTTCTTTTTGGTTGCGGTGTTTTAGGACGAGAATAATTATTGATGACTCTTCTAGGTGGTGGAGTTTTTGATCTAAAATTAGGTTTTGAAAATCCAACTCCGGGTTTTGACAATGGCTTATAAAATTGTTTAACTTCATTATCACTAGCAATGGGAACTTTGACATTGTTTACTATTATGTGTTTTGGTCTAGGACCCAAAATAGATTTTTGAAAAGACACACTTTTCTCAGATCCAGGCGTAGCTGCTGGCGGTCCTATAATTATTTTAGGGGCCGCCTGTACAATATGGGGGCCGCTCATATTTATGGGACCTCTATCAGAGAACGCCTTTTTTTGAGCCTTCACAAATTTTATTTCTTTAGTTCCACTAGATGATGCTTCAAATGAACTAAACCCTAAACCTAATTTTTCACCGGAGGGTTTTTGATTACTTAGCATTTCATTTAGACAATGTGTACTCTTTTCAAATTTATTTAATCTAATGGCTTCCTCTTTGAGTTTTTCATTCTCAATTTTAAGCATATGACATTTTACACATTCGAGATCAACTCCCTTGTTTTTCTCGAGTGTAGACACTTTTTCTTTTAGAATACTAAGTTCTTTTTCTAAACTATTTCTAGTGGCTTTTAATCTTTTGTTTCTAGTGCTTATCTTTAAACTCATTTTGCATAGTTTATCATATTTATTATCTAAATCTAAATCATCTATTGATGAGTTTTCATCACTAAAGTAAGAGGATTCGGAACATACCTCACTTGCTGCTTGAGCTACAAGACACGTTTCGTCTTTGACCTTCCCATCATCTTCTTCACCACTATCACTCCAAGAACCTTCGATAAAAGCTCTTTGGTTCTTGTCTTTTGGTGGTTTTAGACATTCTCCAATAAGATGATTTGGATCGCCGCATCTAAAGCATTTTCTATCACCTTTACCATTCTTGTCATCACGGCTTCTTTGAAACGTCTTTTTGTCGTACCGAGGTTGTCTTACGAATCTACCTCTTCTCTTAAAGAACTTCTTGAAATCTCTAACTGCCATGGCGTATACTTCGTATTCACTTCTGGATGTCGAACACTCCTCATCACTAGATTATTTCTTAGCCTTTAAAACAAGAGATTTTCTTTCTCCCTTAGCTTTGACTATTTCAGAATCTTTCTTGATGATCAGCTCGTGAACTTTAATATTCTCGATGAGTTCATCAAGTAACAGTGATGTTAAGTCTTTCGACTCTTCAATCGCCGTGACCTTTGCTCTCTATTTAGGATGTAGAGCTCTAAGAAACTTCCTAACATAATTCTTGCTAGAATAACCTTCATCAAGAGCTTTTAGACTAGTAATGATAGTATTAAATCTATCAAAAGCACTATCTATAGTTTCGTCTTCAAAAATGACGAATTGTTTATATTTTTGTACCAAAGAGTCGATCTTGTTATCTTTGACTTGGTTATTACCTTGATGGGTGATTAACAAAGTTTTCCAAATTTCTTTTGCCGTATTACACATAAAAATTCTTTCATATTCTTTTCTTGGCAAAGCATTGTAAATGACCATTTTAGCTTCGTTATTTTTTGCAAGCTTCTTTTTAAGATCGTCACTTTGTTTTTCAAAAGGGATAACCTCATCTAATTTGGTTTCCGGATTTTGTTGAATAGGTTGAAAATCACCGTTAGTAATAACATGCCAAAGATCAAGATCTTTTGATTTAACATATGTCTCGAATCTATTTTTCCAATAAATAAAACTATCACTTTCAAAAAGTGGTGGTCTTTGCATGGATTGCCCTTCTAGATATTTGTCAGAATCCATAGATCGATCCAAGCTTTAAAATACAATATATTTTAAAAATCTTGAGTGACCTTGGCTTCTGATACCAATTGTGGAAACTAGAAGGGGGGTTGAATAGTTTACAGGTTCGTTTTACGTTTTAAAAGTTTGCTTTCAAAATACTTAGATTCGAGTTGTATGTTCAACCAATCAACAATATGAATCAACAAAGTAAATATCTAAACTAATACTAAATAAC
Source organism: Tanacetum coccineum (assembly GCA_026074375.1). Lineage (NCBI taxonomy): Eukaryota > Viridiplantae > Streptophyta > Magnoliopsida > Asterales > Asteraceae > Tanacetum > Tanacetum coccineum. The sequence continues at coordinate 29,361 of BQNB010005966.1, forward strand.
AATCACAACAATATAAAGAGATGAGAGAAGGAACAATCAAACCAAGACACCAAGATTTATAGTGGTTCGGCTACGAAGCTCTTCTTCGCCCTACTCCACTCCCCGAGTATCCTACTCGAGATTTCACTATGTCAACAAGCTCCCTTCAGGCGGAGAAAACCGTTTACACGTCGCTTATGTTATTTTCTGACACTAAGCTAAATGTCGAGTCCTAATCTTAGCTAGAACCAATCTACCACTTCACAAACACTATACACTCACAAGATCTACACTATCGGATTTACACACAATCCGAATCACACAATTATACAAGATAATTACAATAGAGATTTGATACTTAGAAGAAGAGAGGAGAGATCACTAAATAACAATTCGTTTCTTGGCGAATACGAATGTTCTTCTCTTGCACTTGATAGAGAGGAGAGATGAGAAGAAGAGATTAGATCACTTGAAACAAGATCAAAGGATGTTAGTGATCAAGAGATTTAGAGAGAGAAAGAAGGTTTTTAGAGAGAGAAAGTTATCTGAAAAATTCATGCAAAGAGGTGTGTTTTTTAGCTAGGAATAGAGCAGTATTTATAGGCAGGAAAACTCAACGGTCACTGCAGGCGGTCATGGCGGTCCCAGATATAGACCTAAAAGGGGGCCGCCCAGTAGACTACGACCCTGTTTTTGTCTTTTTGTGGGGAATGTTGTGTCTGTTATGAAACCTTCTATTTTGGGAGGAAAATTTGAATTTTAAATTTAAGTTTTAAATAAAACTTTTCTTTTAATTAGAAATTATTTTTGTGAAAATACTTTTGTAAAAATGTGATGGTTAAGAGAAAAATATTTTCTGGATCACTAATCATGCTTAATGATTTGTTTGTCCATACCTTAAGTGTTACTAATCTTAGAAATGGAATTTTACGATTAATAATTTGTAAACGTTTATTTTTATCGTAAACGTTTTTACATTTTGTTATTATCAAAATATTAAGAGGTCAAAAAATTTAAATAATGTTTTTAGACATTAGTTGTATTAACAGTAACTGAGAATTAGGTGGTCAACAACAGCGTACAACGGCTTCCAGGCACGACCTAGCAATTTGTCCGACACAGAAATATATTTGAATTGGGTATTTTAAGTTGATGCATAAGAGTTTTGAAAACGTTTTGTATTACTGTTTTTAGTATTATTGGTTGTGTGGTGGTTGGTGAATTTAGACTCGAAGAGAATACGTCGAAGTATGTTTATTAGATATTATATAGTTATACTACTTAAAAGAAATAAGTAAGTAGGATAAATAAGAAGTATGTAAATAGAAAATAAGTAATTAGAATATATATTCCGGTAATTTACTCGGTAAATTCCAAGTTATCTAGATTAGATGTATACACTATAAGAAATGACACGTTTTAAATACACTAAACAATTAAATAGAAGTTTTATAATTTATGAAATTATAAAATATATTTCCGTCTATTAGCTGGTTATTAAAATAATAATGTCGGATTTTTAAGAAAGTAAGTTTTAGTAAATATATTTCTAAGTATAATATTTTTATGAAATTTCAGCATGAGCCGTTCGTTTATAAAATGTTTTCCAAGGTCTCAAACCTGATTTTTTAAACACTTTTCTCCAAATAAATCAATTTCCGACAAAATACCAAAATCTACGTTTTCGTAACGCTTTATCAAAACACATTTCTCCAAAAGACTATTTTAACTAGGGTTTTTCTAATATGTGCCCCAGGGGCACATGTTAAGGTGGGGACACAGGCTGTGTGTCACAGCCTAATTGGCCAGCAGTTATTGTTATTGATAATTTAAGTTTTTCGGCTTAGTGGGGCCTTAATCGTCCAAATCATACATTTTAGTTCTTCTGTCCATAATTATTTGATGCTCGTATAAATTTCTTCAAATAAAACTACATCACGCTTTTACATTTTAAAAAAACCAAACTACCCCGACTATTCCTACGCAATAAAGAGCAGTGTACCCTATCGTGTATAATGTAGTGATTGGTAAGCACGGGTGTCGACCCAAAGAATGGTTTGTGTCTCTAATTGTCTAACTGGTTTATTATTTTACCTAAGAAAGTAGTAAAGAAAGCATGGTTGAGTTTTGGTAGAATTATTGCAGGATAAGTGGGTGGTAAGCCTTGCTGTCGAAAAAGGAAATTGGTATAGTGGTGGACAACTAGGAATGATGAACGCATTTAATTATGATCTTAAAGTGCTATGTCTAATCGCAACTAGTACACAGGACTAAAATCATAAGGTCTAATTTTTCGTAATTTGAAACTAACCTATGTCTACTCAGTGGAATGGCCTCACAGGAGAATTACACCACATTCTTAGTATACATTAATAGCGTTCCATCTTAATTAATGAGCAATACATCTTTACTCTAACAGGTGGTCTCCTATTAGCTCGCATTACTTAACCAAATATTTAATGATAAGGGCTCGCCTCATGGGCTAAATGTCGAACACTACAAGGCGAATGGTCTTCCTGAATTGATACAACATGCCAAAGGTCTGAGATCATATAGATCCTTGACCGCACTAAACCTTATATCAAAAACATAGAACAGGCCACACAAGGGTTACTAAAAGCAAACTACAATAAAATATACTCCTCCTTCTCACATTAAGATGTCCACTAATGACCTGTTTTGTGAGTTTTTTATTTCAACTTTGACTTTAAATATTTTTGCTTCGTGTTATATACTGAGCTTGACGCAAAGACATATGAATGGATCAGTTTCTTAAGTTTTTTTCATTTGTGTATTTTTTTATTACAAGTATTATATAACACTAACAAATAATATTTATGGTCAAAGTTGAAGAAAAAATACTTAAAAAATTCATAAGGGACACTTAAAGTGAGACGGAGTTAGTAAAAGTGAACATTAAGACGATTAGATCATAAAAGATAACCAATAATTTAAATGCTAATAACAAACAATAAAACGCATAACATATAATCAAATCATCAAACGAAATTAAATTGCTAGATCCCAAACATAATCAAATAAATATTAAATTATAATTGAACCAATTACGTTGATGAACGAATACAAGTTGGTGCCAATTGAGTGCTATCGTATCCCCTAGTCAAATGTTCATTGGCAAACCCCGAGTGGTTTCTCTGCCCTAATAACCATGTCTCGAACTATCTTTTCCCCTTTTCTTGTTTTTCGGCTAAAACCACACCAGATGATTTTTTTATAATATTCCCAACGATGAAATATATATAACTAATAGTAAATTTACGGTAGATTGCCGAAGTTTTGCCCCTAGAGATTTGGGGTGGATAACAGAACATCCTAATATTTTGCGCAGCATTAGTCCCCTGTGTGAGTCCCATACTTTACTACTTAACGATCGACGCACGTACATACATAAACCCTTCTGACGCAGCATTCCTTCTCATAGTAATAAAATTGGTTACGGCGTAATTTAATCGCCACGTTACGCCGTAACCCTTAGTCAGCATAATAAATTTCGTTAATAAATATTTTACGGCGTAACCTCATGCGTACTGTTACGCGTAATGCCCTTCGTCGCACCAAATCATCATTAAAAATGAGTTTACGGCGTAACTCCTTCGTGACGTTACGCCGCAATATCTTCCATACTGCGATTTTTGTTGTATTTTCATCATTTTGTCATTTTTCCGCATCTTTTCTGTTCCAACGCCTCTAATTACCTGAATTTGCCAAATAAATGAATTAAGTACCGAATTCATATAAAAATGATATAAGGTGAGGCAATAAACGCGAGAATTTGATATATAAAAGTATTAATTTATTGATTTTATTAAATATCCTCTCACTTGATTTCTACTTGCCCTCAAGTAAACCTTTTAAATAATTCTCAAAAAGATATCTCCCTAGGTTTTTAAGGAAGATATGAATTTAAAAATCACTTATGCTATAAAATTCTAAACCGAGCACCTCACGAAAGGAAAAACAAATCACACTCATACTCTCATTAATTTATGTGTTTCATTTTTGGTGATCACTCAACTGCTCAGTCATGGCATGTATTCTATCATAAGCTTGGAAAGTACACAAGTCTCCACCAACTAGAATTAGGGTCTAAACAGTCTTAAACGCAACATGGGTGACATTGGTTAATTGGGTGATAAAGGGTTAGGATAGACATGGGATACACATTTAATGGTTGTTAAGATAAACACGAAACAAATAGTCTTAAATAGTCTAAGGTTGTCATAACTAGCTACCGTACATCCATAGGTCCAAGAGTCTAAGTCCAAAAATCTAATCTTTAATAATGGGCAACTAACTCTATTCATCATATTTATTGAGATGACATTTGAAATAATGGGCTACTAGCTCCATTCTTCATAATTATTAAGATGGCTTGGTGCAATAATGGGCTACTAGCTTCATTCTTCTTAATTTGCACCATCTTTTCATTCTTTAGCACATGGGTGGCTTTTTAGTTGCATCCTTTTTTCTTCTTATTTTTCTTTTTAAACATGCAAATGCTACAGGAGTTTATATCTTTTTATTATTGCCCCTGCAGCATTTGATATTATACGCTCACCCCCTCACTTGAGATGAACAACGTCAAAAGTGATGATATAAGGGGTCTTTATAGATCATAACTGACTGGTCTTCCACGAATGCATAAAATTTTCATTCCCATTCCCCCGAACCATGGACTTAAATAGCCAGATATTTTGACACAAGGAAAAATAAAGACTACAGAGTAGGCTGAGGCGAAATGGTGTAACGAAATATATAAGGTTTAAACAGGGATTGGTTTAACAAGGTGATCTAGGGGAACAATAGGTTTTACACGGGGAGGTCGACAAGTTAGTGTGACAAGTCGATAAACACACACACATAGGCTTTTTGGGTGATTTCCTAAGATGTTACCTTCTTGAACTGTCTATTTCAGCTAACCAGTTAGGTCTTAACAAGATGTACAGGCCAAGTTCTAAAGTCTACAATACTACCGGCACACTCATATATTTGGTGGATTTTTGTATAGTAGATGAAAACGAAATTATTAGGCTTAACCTCACCAATTGGAATAAAGGGTTATAGTGCGCTCGACAAAGATTAATTCTAGTTTATTAGGAAAAACATGTCAAAAATTTTAAAATTGGCATAATTTTTCAAAGAAAACTAGAAAATCGAAGGCAAATATTAGTCAAGTGATAATTCTACTCCCATCTCCCCACTTTGTTTGTACAATGTCCCTATTGTACAATTAAGAACATGAAAATTTAAGAACAATAGTGGAATTAAAACGGAAGAATCCCCTGGATTTGCTCGGTAATATGAAGAGACCGCATGCTCTTAGCCATGCTCCAAGTCTGCTTCCTTGAGCAACATCCACCGTCACAGGCAACTTCAACATACTGTAAAGCATCCGACTAAATTGGTTTGGAATGCTTCCTAGTACCTCATCTTATGCATTACCTGTATAACTGCAAGAAAGACTAATACCAAAAGCATAAACCAGGATAGAAAGCACCAAATAGCACAAAATATATACAACTTTACAAAATAAACCTAACTTATTTTCGTAGGAATCACAGTTGCATTTAGCGTATGCAACAAGCCTTTTAAACCACTTAGTGGCCCAAGTAGACGAGTGAAGTCTCGTGAGGGTTTCCAGAGAACATACCCACAAAGTTTATTTACCAATAAACATGATTTTGTAAAATTTCAAACATTTTAATGATTTGCAGGAAGGGATTATGGCGTAACCAAAGATTAGGTTATGCCGTAATCATGTGGATGACCATTTTAAAATTTTTGATTAAGTTCAGTTACGCCGTAACCATAGGAAGGATTACGCTGCAATTTTAATGATTACGGCATAACTAAGATTGTTACGCCGTAATTGCTGCCATTGGAAGCAATCTTACCACATAAATACGAGGAAAGGTGACTTTGAATTTCGCCCCCTTGCTGTAAGACCCTGCAAAACCCAGTAAAAAATATACAAAACTAACTAAATGCAGAAAACAATTAAAAGGATAGGACTTTTGTTTATTTAAAGAGTCGTTAAGTTCGACTCTAGCCTCCATCACAGGCCACTTTGTCATCTTCACACATGTCCAATCTTCATGTCACCTCAACCTGTTCATAATTGCATATCCTGCACACTAACAAACCTGTGCATCAAAAGTGGAATAGAACAGGAGAATACATATTTGGCAAATACTTGACTCATAAACACCACATGAATAAAACATTAAGGCTGACATGCTTAATATTAAAACAGAGGCGGTATTAAAAATATTTTTAAGGGTTCAAGCATTGCCCAAACTATTTTTGATGTTTCAGACCTAGTCCAAAGATATGTCGCAACAAGTACTACCAAGTTACACCATAACCAAGTCCGAAACGATTTTTTTATTTTTCACACACGTTACACCTTAACCAGATTGGTTACACCGTAACAACACTCAATCAATCATGCAAAGACTCAGAAAAAAAGGGAGAAGAACAGAAGGACAAGCATTCACAAACACACAAACAAACACACATATATTAATCAAACAATCAAAAACAACAAAAACCGTTCCCCGGCAGCGGCGCCAAAAATTTAATGCGTAATTTCTTTAGAATAAAACTACGTTAGGTTTTACATTTATAAAACCCTAACTACCTCGACTATTCCTACGCACTAAAGAGAAGTGTACCCTATCGTGTATAGTATAGTGATTGGTAAGCACAGGTGTCGACCCAAAGAACGGTTTGTATCTCTAATTGTCTAACTGGTTTATTATTTTACCTAAGAAAGTAGTAAAGAAAGCATGGTTGAGTTTTAGTAGAATTATTGCATGATGCTTGGGTGGTAAGCCTTGCTGTCGAAAAAGGAAATTGGTGTAGTGGTGGACAACTAGGAATGATGAATGCATTTAATTATGATCTTAAAGTGCAATGTCTAATCGCAACCTTAGATGGGGACTAAAATCATTAGGTCCAATTTTGTATTTGAAACATAACCTATGTCTACTGAATGGAATGGACTCACAGGGAGAATTAACCTATTCCCAGTATACAGTTAATAACGGTTCCATTTAATTTATGAGACATGCTTTACTCTAACAGGTGGTCTCCTATTAGCTCGCATTACTTAACCAAATATATAATGATAAGGGCTCGCCTCATGGGTAAAGGTCGAACAACTACAAGGAATGGTCTTCTTGTAATTAATCATACCGTCCAAGGTCTTTGAGATGATATAGATCCTTGACCGCACTAAACCTTATATGAAAACTTAGACAGGCACACAAGGCTTTAAAAGCATACTACATAAATTATAAAAGAGAACAATTAAGACGATAGGATCATAAAAGATAATTAATAAATTAAATGCCTAATAACAAACAATAAAACATAACAAATAATCATATCATCAACAAATTAAATTGCTAGATCCAAATAAATCAAAATAATTATTAAATTAAATTGACCATAATAAGTTGATGAACGAATACAAGTTGTGTCAAAGTAGTGCTATCGATCCTCTAGTCGAACGCCATGGTAAACCCCGAAGGGTTTGCCCTATACCACCGCTCGAACTATCTTTTCCCCTTTTCTTGTTTTTCGGCTAAAACCACACCAGACGAATTTTTTGATAATATTCCAACGAGTGGAATATATATACTAATAGTATAAATTAGGTAGATGGCGAGTTTGGCCCCTGGAGATTAGGGTGGATAATGACACTTAATAATATTTTGCGCAGAATTAGTCCTTGTGACGAGTCATACTTTACGGCGTAACAGCATCGACCACATGACACCATAAACCTTATAATGCAGCATTCCTTCTCATAGTAATAAAATTGGTTACAGCATAATTTAATCGCCACGTTACGCCGTAACCCTTAGTCAGCATAATTAATTTCTTTAATAAATATTTTACGGCGTAACTCCTGCGGAACGTTACGCCGTAATGCCTTCGTCAGCACCAAATCTTCATTAATAAATGATTACGGCGTACCTCCTGCGGGACGTTACGCCGTAATATCTTCCATACTATGGTTTTTGTTGTATTTTCATCATTTTGCCATTTTTCCGCATCTTTTCCGTTCTAACGCCTCTAATTACCTGAATTCGCCAAATAAATGAATTATGTACCGAATTCATATAAAAATGATATAAAGTGTGGCAATAAACGCGGGAATTTGATATATAAAAGTATTAATTATTTGATATTACCATTAGTCCAATATCCAAAATAACAAAAGGTCCAATAATATTAATAAGTCAAACTATCAATTTAAATAAGCATTACGATTAAGTAGAAAATAAGCCAAACGAAAAGCCCCAAAAATAAGCCAAAGCTTATTGGGCCTTGGTTTGGGCCGCGGCATGCATTAAACATATACAACAGTAATCACATACGCAATTATAGGCACATAGCATTGTCCAAAAACATATAATTTAGTTGCAGCACAGATGAAAATAGTTTGAAATAGTCTTGAGTATCATTCTCCCCGAAAGAAAATAGTTTGAAAAGTAGGGCTACGAGAACTCACCTTCAACAAGGATGAATAGTAACTGAGAATTAGGTGGTCAACAACAGCGTAGAACGGCTTCCAGTCACGACCTAGCAATTTGTCCGACTCAGAAATATGTTTGAAATGGGTATTTAAAGTTGATGCACAAGAGTTTTGAAAATGTTTTGTATTACTGTTTTTGGTATTATTGGTCGTGTGGTGGTTGGTGAATTTAGACTCGAAGATAATACGTCAAAATATGTTTATTAGATGTTATATACTTATACTATTTAAAAGAAATAAGTATGTAGGATAAATAAGAAGTATGTAAATAGAAAATAAGCAATTAGAATATATATTCCGGTCATTTACTCGGTAAATTCCAAGTTATCTAGATTATATGTATAAACTATAAGAAATGACACGTTTTAAATACAGTAAACAATTAAATAGAAGTTTTATAATTTATAAAATTATAAAATATATTTTCGTCTATTAGTCGATTATTAATATAATACTACCTCCGTCCCATAATAAGTGTCCACTTGAAATTTTCAAAGTCTTTGTTATTGAATTTTGACCATAAATATTTGTATTTGTGTTATATAATACTTAATAAAAGTTATATGAATATATTCGGTTTTTAAATGAATTTTCAATGGTATAATTTTCATCAAGTATTATATAACACAAATAAAAAGATTTATGGTCAAAGTTAGATAAAAAAGACTAAAAAGAGTCCAAGTGGACACTTATTATGTGACGGAGGGAGTAATATTTTATTATTTCGTCTTTTTGTCAGATTTTTAAGAAGAAAAAATTACATGTTTCATCCCTATGGTTTATACCAAACATCAAGTTTCGTCCCTATTTCATTTTAATTACACTAGGCGTCCCTAATTTTGAAACTTGTAACGCTGCCCGTCCCTATTTTGGATGGTCGTTAACTTTTTTCATTAAGTCTGATATTTGCGGGGGCATTTTGGTCTTTTCCATTATAGGGACTAAATTTGTAATTTTTTCGTTTGTTTTAAATAAAAAAAATGTTTTTATGTTATTATACGTAAAGAATTTAAAAACTTTTTACAAAATTTAAAAAAAAATCGTACTTTTATAAATCTAATTTTTTAATTAATTTTTTTCATACTTTTTATATTAAAAAAAATATTTTTTCGGTTTAATTTTTTTTTAAAAAATTTAAAAAAAATACTTCGTACATTTTAAAATCTAAATTTATTTTTTTTAAACTCGTCCCCAAATTTAAATTTTTTTTACAAATTCTTTTAAAAAAAATTTGTACTTTGTAAAATCTTAAATTTTTTGAAAAAATATAAATCTTTTTTCGTACTTATTATATTTTTAAAAAAAATTACGTTATTTTTCGTAAAAAAAATAAAAAAATTCATACTTTTTAAAATCTTAATTAAAAAAAAAGTAAATTTAAAA
>BQNB010005966.1:52504-92159 GCA_026074375.1 Tanacetum coccineum
TTCAAAACGAACTCTCCAAAAACTACTTTTACGCTTATTGAAAACATTCCTAAGTCGCCCAAAACCTCAAAACAATTTCAGATCAACAACTATGTATTTCACAAACGCTTCCAAAAATCACGCCAAACTTTACAATAGTGTCTAGTCTAGCCTATTCTTCATTCACAACTAATCCACAACCAAACCACACCTAAAAGTAACCTAATCCCTTTATTTCTATTGTTGCAACTCACTTTTCAACTCACCTCACCAAGATCGCAAAGTTACAAACATATTACTTCCATTTTTATAAAAGATGACAAAATATTAATTCATTTCTTTTTACAAAAAGTGCCACAAACACATGATTCTTAAGCATGAACAAGATTCATAAGAATGAAAGGAAAGTATCAAAAGAAAGATCAAGATGCTTACAAGAATGAAGATCGAAGCAACAAACACAAGTCTTATACCCCAAAATCACTAGATCTTGAAAAACCCACTAATCAATAAAATTAGGAAACCATCAATTTTGATCTTGATAAAACCCTTTAAATCAAAGAACCAATACTTTAAACCACCTTAGAAAACCTTAGAAATAAACTTGGAATAAGTGAATCTTGATAGAAATCAAAACTATGAAAAGTATATGTATGTATGTGTGTGTCGTCAGCAAGGAGGAGAGAAAGAGAGAGATGAGTGATTTTTGAGGCTATGAAAATGAGAGTGAAACCCTAAGTTAGAAGTATGTAAGGTATTTATAGGAAAAGATTATGTTAAGGGTCCATGACTAGTCAACCAAGAGTGAATCCAATGGCTAAGTGACTAACATACACCAAAAGTGTGTGGGGGTGGGGGTTCGGACATAAACAAGCACAAAGGGGGGGGGGGTTCTAGCCTTGATCACTAGCTAAAACAATTAAATGAAATAGTTAGTGGGGTTGTGGTCCTCCATGGTTGAATGAAGACAAAAAGGGTGTAAGAGTCACATGAGGATGCATGGAAGATGAATACAAAGATGTCCCTTTCTTGCATGTGATGGTGTTTTATTTTTGAAATTCAAATTAGAGATAAAAGAAGCTCTTTGATTTATTTAAGTGTGGTGTATACGTGTGTTTGGAGTAGAGGGTGAGGTGTGAACGAAATTTTTGACTTACGAATACGAGATGAGTGATAACAAAAAGTTTGCACGAAAAGATCTCGGGTTTCCAGGGTTCCGTTAAGTCAAAAACGCAAAAAACGTAAATTAAACGTTAAAACGTAAAAATAAATATCGGAGGTGATCGTAAACTACGAAACACTTAGAAATGATAAAATAACTCATATAATGTCTAAAATAATCAAAATTCGAAGTCGAAACGGGACTGGTGACGTTTTTTTAGTTTTACGCGGGTTAACTTCCCGGTAAACTGCCAGATTCAAACGTAACGTATAAAAGTCAAAAATAATAATCAAAAAAGTTTAAAATATTGACCAGAAAATTACGGGGTGTGACATGTTAGGTGATGAGGTGTCATTTTATACACTATTTTGGGTCATTTAACCTCTTAAATCATGCAAATATACCCAAATTATGTGCTTAATCGTTTGTTTTCAGGTTTTTCGCTCTTGGATGGTATTTGGAGGAAATACACGTGACTTGGGATCATTTAGAGAAGAAACGGACAAGACTACGACTTTACACCAAGAACCATGAAGAATTATTCCTTCAGAGCCTGGAGACGGCGTCGCAACCAGAAAGTGACGGCGTCATGACACTCATGGTGACGGCGTCAGAGATTTAGCGATGGCGTCAAGACGTGGCCGACTTAAAGTGGATCTAGAACCATCTACGTGGCAACAGCGTCAGGTGTACAAAGCGACGTCGTCGCAGCGATATCTCTATAAATATAAAATCGATATGAGGGTTTCAAGTGTGTAACTTTGTATAACTTTAGGGAGACGAACCCTAGCCTTAGTAGCAGCTTCATAGGTCGTTTTTAGGGCCTCAAAACCCTATTGTACTACCTTGGATCCATGTTTTAATTCAAGTAAGGTTATTTATCTTTAATCATTCAATATGTCTATGTGTTGTGTGATTGATTTATTTTCTTGCTTTCATTATAGCATGTGAGGCCAAACCCTCCTTTGTATTTGCTTATGATTGCATAAAAGTCGGATTATAGATCCTATTATTGTTGCTTCTTGTTGATGAATGTGCGTGTTAGGCTTTAGAAAACCAGCTTTTGTCTGTATCGCTGTAGATACGTCTAGGGAAACGTGAGTGCGTAAAAAGGATACCATCGGGTAACAGTCTTCATACTACCTTGCCCTCTTATATAGTTGATCCCTCTTAAGGTATTTCACACGCATTTAATATACTCTTAGGGACCTTGTAATAGTCTTCATACTACCTTACTTGTGTGTTGCCCTAACAGAATATTAAATAGACGGTGGGTTCGTGTAATCCGTTCATGACCTAGGAAATACTTACACATATTATCACAAGTGTGACAAGCCAGCAGGATTAGGAGAAGCAATCTGATAAGTAGTGCATGATTAAGTAAATACATTCAATTATCATAAAGTTATCACCACTAGATTAGATATTAATTAGTTTAGTTAATAGTTAAACAAACCAATCTCTCAAACTATAGATTTACCTGCTTTCTATAAAACATAAAAACACAAAAAGTAATCTTCCCTTAACCCCTAGAATTCTGTTAGACCGTGATCAAGCCTTCCCAACCTATTCCCCTAGAGAACGATAACAACCCCCGAGTCTTGCCTATACTACTACTTCAACGGTTAGGTACTCTGCCTAGGGAGTTATAAAACTTCGTGTAGAAGTCCTACGACGACCGCATCAAGTTTTTGGCACCACTGCGTTAGGAATAGTTATGTTTTGATCATTGTTTAACTTAGTTCTACTCACTCGAATCCTTTCAAGTGAGACTTTAATTCCGTACATTAGCTTTCTCGTAGTCTATCTTTTCTTTGTGTTAGTTGTTTCGTAACCCATTCTCGTCAACCACCATAGGAGACGAGAATCGTATCCGCACTCTTAGAGACTACTCCAAACCTAGCCATGAGGGCTACAGGAACACCATCGAGCTCCTAATAGGGAACAACGTGGTACCTCTTCGATCCGACACTATCCAGTTTGTGTAAAACGGATGATCATTCCACGGACTTCGGTCCGAGGATCCAAACCAACACCTCAAGGATTTCCTAAAACTTGTGGACTCACTTGACCTTGACGGTGAAAACAGGGAAAGAACGCGCTTACGTTTATTTCAATTTTCCCTTCGCGATCAAGCTAACAACTGGCTTGAATGTCTTCCAATAGGATCCATCACCATATGGAAGTATCTTATACTCGTTTCCTTGCTTAATTCTTTCCACCTGGAAGGACAGCAAAACTCCGCAGCGTTATCCTGATGTTCCAACAACATCATGGAGAATCTCTATCTAAAGCATGGACTCGTTTCAAGGACTTACTACAAAAAGTCCCTCATCATGGCATCGATCGTTGGCTTCAGGTCTAAATTTTTTGCAATCACGTCTCCTTTCATCTTAAATGCGAGATTGACCGCACCGGCGGCGGCAAACTCCGCGATAAAAATATTGACGAATCTTGGGAAATCATTGAGAACCTCGCTCTCTACGACCATGAGGGCTAGAATGACACAAAAGAATTTGTCAAACCGGTCAAGGCTATTTCTACCCCTCAACCCACCTCAAAAACGCCTAACCAAAGACTTCTTGAGCTCGAAGATCAGATTAAGTTCTTACTAAAGGGATCGCAAATGACGCCCAGACCTAGCTCAACACAAGTCCCTCAAGCTTATGCCGAAGCAGTCCATTCAAACACCTGCCCGCGAAACCAGAATGCACCACCAAAGTAAAGCCCTTTCACTTTTCGCGAATGTACCAGCCTAATCCCTTAGCCCCAGGCATTAGGGACTACTTTTGAAGCTAGAGTTCAGGACTACATGGCGGCACACACTGAACGAATGGAGAGATTTGAAAATGCTATCTTCAAGCAACGCGAAGAGATCAACGATAGAATGACTGAAATATTCGGGCTTCTTAAAGAACTCACGACTAGCAGAGTTCCTGAAAAAGTATTGATAAGGGAAGAGGCTAAATTCCCCGTCACCAAGAACGTAAATTCTATTTCTCTCACCAGAGGGGAGGAAGAAAGGAGTAAAAAACTGACGGCGATGACTTTAAAAAACTTATGGAAATGCCAGTCAAAGGAGTCGTGAAGGAGGATGAAGCTGAGAACGAGCCAAACAGAAAAGCTGAAAAAGAAAAAACAACCGAGGCACCTAGCTCTCAACCCGTTGAATATTACCTAAAGCATAGGATCAATGAGAAACTAATAGAGGGACTTGAGGGTAATCATACGTTCAACGACTCCTTGCCAGGAGCACGAGTTAGAAAAATAACAAAGAAGACATACAATTTATCACCTAGGGGGCCTGTTTATGAAGCAATCCTTAGAAAAAAATAACAAGGAAAGAGGACACCGGAGGAAACTTTGAAATACCTTGTAACATAGGAGGCCTGAAACGCATGAATGCCCTAGTTGACCAAGGATCCGACGTAAATGTCATGCCCCTCTCTACCTACATGAAACTAACCGACGAAAGGCATGCTGAGATCGACATTAGACTCTCCCTAGCTAGCCACTCGTATATCTACCTTTTAGGAATAGCTGAGGACGTATTAGTCGAGGTTGCTGAGCATTTGTACCTCATGGAATTTGTGATTTTGGACATAAAGGAAGACAAAAAGAGACCTTTCATCTTTGGAACACCATTCCTAAAAACGGCCAAGGCCGTAATTAAGTTTGACAAGGGTACCATAACTCTAAGGTCTGGGAAGAGTAAGATAAGCTTCTATAGGATACCTGAGCCCCTTTGTAAGATCGAGAGGAGTTAAAAACGACATAGAGCCTATAGCCCCCACTATGACTGTAAATAGGCTAGTCCTAGAATGGGAAGAAAGGATAAAACTTCACCTGGAAGGGAAGATGGAGTTCGACCAATGGAAGAGCAAAAATTTCAAAGGCAAGCATCCCACTCTTTTTAAAGTAGAAGGTGGAATGGATGATGAAGGAGAAGTCACGTAAGGACGTGTGACTTCGAGTCTAGCTACAAGACTCGTAAATAAAGAAAAGCGCTTTTTGGGAGGCAACCCAATATTTACTTTTCCCGCATTTAGGAGTATCTTGTGTCTTAATTCTTTATTGTTTGTTTTATTATGTTTGAATTATTTTATAATCATGCTTTGTTTGTTTATAACTTCGTCTTATTTACAATCAAAGGTATTTTGCAACAAAATAAGTGTAGGGGAAATATCCGGTTTTTAAGAACCCAATTCAAACATTTAAAATAAATTGTTTAGATTAATTCGCGTCAGTTTCGAGTCATATGATTGTTATGATAAATTCCAGGTTTTTATGCAGTGCTTTCTTCAGATTTGACTAATAAAATTACGTACATGAAATTTCTCATTAAAAACAAAGAAGAAGATTCACAAACGCTAGAGACGGCGTCAAGATTTATCCTGACGGCGTCGCGTCTCCAGCTATGTAAAAATTCAAAAATTTTCAAGTATTTCTGAAAAATAAATGTGCAATATTTAAAATTTGTAATTTTCTTGTAAACCTGCATAAACCTATAATTTTATCATTACTCTCATCCTATTTTTACTGCTTTCATAGAGTCGAAACCCTAAACTCTCATTGTATATTTATCTATCCCGCCGATTTTATGCTTGGTATAGTTGTCTTTGTCTTTGATTACAGGTTATATTTGACAAGAAGAAGCTTGGAAGTTCTTAGGAAGTTTCATTGGATGATTCTTGGAGGACGATTTAACCAGTTATCGCATGTTTCTTCTCCATTATTGAGCAAACCAGGGGAGTACTAGTTTCTTTTACTTGTTTTCTTTTCCCTTTATTCGTTTTTACGGGTACTTCTATAGAACATTAGGGACAATGTTCAACTTAAGTGTAGGGGGAAATAAGCCTTAGAAACTATTCCTTCATTTGTCATTTGCTTGTTCCTTAAAATGATGGGTAATATATCGAAACATAGCATAAAAAGGTAATTTTGACCAAAATTTAAAATTTTTTATGACACATACCGACGAAAACCAAGTATTAATAGCGTCTCATGGATAGGAATGTGTATGACTAGCACAAAAACCCTCAAAATTCCACCCCAAAAATGTGAGGTTCACCTTTAGATCTTTAGGAATTCGGGTATCCATTATTGATACCCAAGATAGTTTATACCTTTAGCTTTCTCGAGTTAAGGTTCGAATGCAGTCATATGTGTCTATTCCGTCGTTACGGATGTGTACGTATGGTCTTTGTCGCCTTTTCTGGAGCATTGGTATCGGTATTAAATTATATGAGTGTACCGATAGTATATTAAATTCTAGAACTTGTTTTTGTGATGCATCCCGAGACCGCATAGTGAGTATTAGGATTTGCTAGATAAGAGGCACTAGGATTAACCCATGTTTTAAACCTGTAATTGTTATTATGGTCACATCGACTATATAACTATCCCACACCCTTGCCATGCACTCATTTTTAGTGCAGGATACCCCTAGTACAACCCTCCAAGCCTATCCTTTTTCACGGTTCTTGTAATTTTCTGGTTAAGCCGGACTATTAATGAAGAGCATTGTTAACCCTTAAACCAATCGTTACACCCAAATCGCCTTAGCCTACCTTGTATGTACTCACTTTTAGTACATTATTGTTTTAACCCAAGTTAATTATTAAGTACACGGTTGCTAAGTCCTTATCCTTGTAAATACAGTTTTGGGACGATTGGGATTCATGGTAGTATTTATTTCGCGGAAGAATGGGGAAGAAAAGTTAAGTCAATACCCCCATATGTTTGTCAAATGATCTCCATGTTATGTTGATCCACCTCAATTCAGGTCATAGAATAGTTCATTTGTAAAGTATGTAAAAGTTCAAGTGTAGGGGTGCATCTATAAGCCCCTAGTGATGTATTATGTTATTAAAAAATAGAAAAATAGAAAAGAAAAAGAAAAGAGATAGATGTAGAGTTGTGTAGAGTTTGTATATCTTTGTCCGAGTCTTGGCTTAGCAACCAAACCAACGTGTATTCGTATAAATAATTAGCTAACCCTTCCACTCCAAATTCACCCAAAGTCACCACCCAAATGTATCCCATCATTTCCTGTTTCCATTAAATGTTATTCTTACAAACAAACACCTACACCCCACAACCCTTTAAAAGACCTCTTAAATACTGACATGCATTATGATCAACCTACAAAATATTAATCCTCTCATTAAGGACTATGTTTCCATGTAATAAAATCCCACATGCATTGAGTTTTGAAGAAGTTGGGTTTCGGGTAGGATTGAGGAGATTCGGTTAAAAAGGGTTGTGTAAAATAACTAGATAATCACTTTTGAAAGCTTGGTTAATTGGAAAAATGTTTGGTTTTAGTTGTTAGGTTCGGTTCGAGTCTCGACTAAGACGAAGGAGACGATTTTGATTATGGATTTTGCTTATTATAGCATTGTGAGCATTCTTTTATATTTTGTTTCGTTCATTTGAATTGATTTTGTTCGATACATGTGATGAAATCCGATTGAATCTTGTGTTAGACTAGATTAGAATTGATATTGGAGAAGTTAAATGGGCTAGATGATGTTGATTTGAGGTTGTCGGAAGCCAAAAATATGGTTTTGATGGGTTTTTAAAAATGTAAATTCGAGCAGTAGGTTTGGCACGGAAAACGAGGTTCGAAAATTTATAAAAATTGATATTTTATTTGAATATAATAAGTTCGTCCAAATGTACGAGTTTCGGTATATTCGAAAGTCCCGAAACTCATATAACGAAGAAGTTACCGGCAAAACAAGGATTTGAAAACTTAAAAAGTCTTTCAAACAGCTACAGCTCTTGCAAATAATAGTTGCTGTCAGAATTTTTTAAACGTCCGTTTTTGATCACTTTTCGAGTCCGTTTCGGCTTCCGCGCGAATACAAAGTTGCTCAAAATGATGTTTACTTTGCCGTGAGACACGCCAGATTAAACTTCCGAGTAATAACAAACGGTCAAAACCCAAGGCAAAGTCTCGTTTTATTAAAAAGAGTCAAAGTTCTGCAGAAACTTGCAGGGGCATTTTGGTCATTTTCTGTCAAGTGTTCTCGGGTCGTCGGGCTTAAAACTAAAAAGTTGTTCGGAATGTCTTTTTACGATACTATGCTCACTTTGTCCGACCCGGATAAATGTATATAGCGGTCGTTTGGAAGAGGGGGTCAGATCTAGGTAACTAATGTATAAAGTAAAATGTGTATAAAAAGTCAAAGTCAATCAAAGTCTAACGTTGACTTTTTGAAAGTACAACGAGTAAATACAAACTTGTCGGGTTATAATATAAAATAATTGACGCTATTATTACTACGATAATATATTTTTTAAACTTAACAGTGATATGAACGAAAGTAGATTCTTAAAATATGAAACTTTTGTTCAATCGGAATATAATACCGGTATGAGTAATTAATAATCAAATTGAATGTCGAGGGTTCGACGAGATAACTAAATATTATTATAAATATAATTAGAAGACGAGACTTACTAAAATGGTCACTTTCTGAAAATAGTAACTTTCTAAAAATAGAAAGTTTTCGATTAAGCGATGTATAATATGAATAAAAGAAAGATCGTAACTTAATTAAGTGGAGTTTAGGATCTAGGACGCGCAAGTGGATTTCTCATCACATGTGTACTTATACTATTTTGATAGTTGCAATTCGCGCACTATCCGATCGCATCTTACGATATAATAATTGAACGACATAAATTATAGGTCGCGGATGAGCTCATCGTCGAGTAGTTCGTGATTGTTTCAGTTATTTGATATTCGGCTTCGATCAAAGTGAGTTCATAGCCTCACTTTTAAGTGTTTTAAATATTTTTAAACCCGCGAGGAGGATACTTGCTGTTTTATGAAAAATGAGAACGCAAAGTGTTTTGATGATAAATATGATTTCATTCACTATTGAATGCCTTTTACGTGTGTACTGTTGAGCTGCCTGCCTTGTTAGTGGTGAACGCTAATAGTATTGCGTTAAATGGATCTATTGAGTTTGACAACCCTGTCCGGGGTCTGAATCAGTTGTGACCACCCAGTCAAACAGACATTTTGTAGTTAGTATTAGGAGAATGTGCAATACTCTCGACTATGATTTTGTCCTAACAACGGGATGAATTGTTAAGTTTTCGAGTACAGGCGCTCATTTTAGTTGGAAATCAATATTTATATAACTTGTCTTACGAGCAATGTTATATGTTTTTTTGAACCAAATATGATGCGTTCTAAACTGTTATTTTGCAAACTTTTATGAATTCATCAACGTATTGTTGACGTTTTAAGTCATAGTATCTCAGTTAGGATGTTGTTGATGATGGCCTTGGATAAGGACGGAACGCGGATAGTCAAGGACGATGTCCGGTGAATATTGTCGTTTAATAAAACGTGTTTTTAGAAATGGAATTCGTATTAAGACCTGTACAAGTAGCATTATCTACTGCCTTTTTGGATCTAAGTAACCTCTGATCTTTTATAATAATGAAATTTGTGTTTTATAAAACGCATCTTTAACGTTTACTGGACTCGTGTTGCATGTATTATAGAAGTAGCACCCTCAGATTTGTTGGTATCTGCTATGCGTATCGCATTTTATGGGTTGTATAGAGTGGATCGAGAGCTAGGTTGTAGTGAACTAAGTCGTTTCTTACAAAACTTTGACCTACAACTGTTTTACGGAAAATTTTTCACGAGTCTTTCAACCGGTTAGTCACCGATATCCGTGAGCGTGCATCGTCTTCCCGATCCTTTAATGATTGCCTATATGTGGTATATTTGATTGCTTATTATGTCGTAACAAGGTGAGTGACACTTGGTATAAGTAATAATTCTATACGTGTTGGTATATATTATATATATATATATATATATATAATATATATATATATAATATATAATAGATAATATATATAATATATATGTATATAATATATAATATACCAGCATCGATTTATGGTGTACAATTATATATATCGTGATAATCGCTTCTGCGAGAGGTAATTTCTTTAAACATTTCGATGTAGTTAGTGATTAAATCATTTTGATACATATGAAAACATTGTT
Source organism: Tanacetum coccineum (assembly GCA_026074375.1). Taxonomy (NCBI): domain Eukaryota; kingdom Viridiplantae; phylum Streptophyta; class Magnoliopsida; order Asterales; family Asteraceae; genus Tanacetum; species Tanacetum coccineum. The sequence continues at coordinate 62,689 of BQNB010005966.1, forward strand.
GTTATATATATCTCCGCAACTTCTTTTGCGAATATAACTTTTCATCTTTGATGAAAGTTTGATTCGTCTAGTTTAATCGATCCCCATTGGGTGATTTTAATTGTTCGACTCAAGTTCCGAATATTTCCCATGCTTTTTAATCGCAGTGATGTTGTTTCGTAACCTATGTGTTTGAAATTTTCCAGTTGATGGGAGTGTGACCTTTATATTTCATCTCATGAACCCTCATTGTTTTGGAAAACGACTATTAACTTATTCTCGCGTAACGTGTCGTTTGGAAACAGCTATTATTGAAACTTTCGAATAAAGTGGGCGATGTGTTCCGATTCTCTCGTATCGACCTCTACTTAGTAAGTCATGAAATGTTTGATAATGGAAATTTAGGAGCTTTTGTGTTTGAAAGAGTGTTAAGTCATTGGGTATGGCTTCGTATTGGCGTTGGAAAGGAATTAAAATGTGTTTTGGAGTTGGATTTTGAAATAGATTTTACTGCAGTTTGTAACCAGCAGGTTGTGGGGTTGATTGTGAATTATTTTTGGTCTTACGCCACCTAGGAAATCCAACTGAGATGTTGGTACATGTGGTGAGTTGGATAGAATTTTAACTCTGTCCGATGAGTGAGAATAACCGTCGGATTTTTAAAACTAGTCAAATCTGTATACCGTTGGGAAAAGGAGTATAACTCCATATTTTTGTAATAACTTTTCAAAAGAAAATTTAAGTACCTGTAGAAGGCTCTTAGGGCTATCACCTCCAGTTGGTTTCACATCAAAAGCATCAATAAATTTAAATTTCACAGTCATTTTTTCGTAAACCAACAAAAATTTGTCACATTTCTTTAGGGGACTGCTTTGGGATAAGCACTTGTTGGGAGTAACGTTTTTCAAAATATTTTGTCTAGGAACACCTGGGAAATTAGACTAGGAGATCTAGAACACTTTCTATAGTACATGTAGGGAAATTCTGATAGATTCATATCGAAGCACCTAACGAAATGAGTTATCATTGAAATGGCAAAACTAGAGAGCGAAAATTGAGAACCAAAATTTGAAATGTGTAATAATCCAAATATTTACGTAGCTTACACCTAATATATGTAAAACTATAAATTTCTAGATATTGAACAAACATATATTTGCCGGTGTCGTTTTCAGCTTTTGGGCGGACTTACAGTTAAGGAGATACACTCAGTTTAGTGGAACTATAAAATTTTGGAAAATGACGGCTTTGATAAATAGGATGGTAAAAATGGTAATTTACTCCTTGGTACCAAACTCTGGCAGTGGCCCCATGTTTCTGAAAATAGATTCGAAACGCTTTTCGGAGCTGCGCGTGCGCGGCGCAAACCTCATACTTTTATCGTCCAGTTGGACTAGTAAGCAGGAGATTTCAAGATTTAGGTTTATTGATTGAGGTTAGTTAATTGCCTCATAGTTTTTATCTTATCACCAAATACAAAACCACAAAAGAGACCACAACAAACAAACAGGCAACTCACTAAGAAGAACACAAACATAAAAGCCTAATAAAAGAAATTCAATCGTTGTTATATGGTTATCTTTGAAACTTTCTCGCGAATTTACTTTTCATCTTTTGATGATGTTGATTCGTCGTAGTTTTTCGATCCCATTGGGTGATTTATTGTTCGACTCCGAGTTCGAATATTTTCCCATTACTTTTGAATCGCATATGTTGTTATGTAATCTATTGTTTTGAGATTTTTCGGTTGAATGGGAATGCGACTTTTATATGTCATCCCGTAACCCTTCATTTTTTTGGAAAACGGTTATTAACTTATTCTTGCGTAACGTGTCGTTTGTAAACGTCCGTCTTTGGAGCTTTCGAGTAAAGTTGGTGTGTTGTGCTTTGATTCTACTGTATCAACCTCTACTTAGTAAGTCATGAAATGTTCGATTCTAGAAATCTATGAGTTTTTTTGTTTGAAAGAGTGTTAAGTCATTGGGTATGGCTTTGTATTGGCGTTTGGAGGAATTAAAATGGTGTTTGGTTGGATTTTGAAATGGATTTTATGGCAGTTTGTAATCAGCAAGTTATGGGGTTGATTGTGAATTATTGTGGGTCTTACAGCACATGGGAAAGCTAATTGAGATGTTGGTACATGTTTAAGGTACATGTGGTTTTTTTTATAGGGTCGTATCACCTCCGGATGAGTGAGATATCGTCGTTTTACTAAAACTAATCAAATCTTGAACACTTTTGGGAAAAGGAGTATAACTCTATATTTTTGTATTAACTTTTCAAAAGAGAATTATGGTACCTGTAGAAGACTCTTAGGGCTATCACCTACAATTGGTTTCACATAAAAAACATCAATAAATTTCAAATTACGCTCATTTTCGTAAACTACAAAAATTTGTCAAAATTTCTTTGGGGACTGCTTTAGGATAGTAGCTTGTTGGATACGTTTCAAAATATTTTTTTTAGTCTATGAAGACTTGGAAAATTAGACTAGGAGGTACAGAAACCTCTTAGGTACATGTAGGAATTCGGATAGAGTCATATCGACGCCCAACGAATGAGATATCGTCAAAATGGAAAAACTAGTCAAAACTTAAGACCAGAATTTGAATTGGTAATAAGTTTAAAAACTTATATAGCAACACTTAAATAAATAAAACTGTAAGTTCTAGATATTAAACAAACTTAGATTTAAGCGGTAGTTTCGGCTTTTGCGGACGCACAATTTAGGAGATACACTCAGTTTAGTGGAACGATAAAATTTTGGAAAATGGCGGCTTTGATAAATAGGGGTAAAATGGTAATTTCACCTTGGATCCAAAAGTTTCTGGGTAGTGGGCCCTAGGCTTCTAGAAATTAGACTCTAAATGCTTTCCGTAGACGAAAACCTCATACTTTTATTGTCCAAGGACTAGTAAGTAGGAGGATTTTAAGATTTAGGTTTATTGGATTGAGGTTATTGTTGCCTCAGAGTTTTATCTTATCACCGGCGTGGTGATTGTGCACTCTTTAGCTATTAGTTTTTATTTAGAACTCTAGGAGAGTTCATGTATATGTTGATTATGTATTAGAAACTTAGAATCATCATGATAGGATGTCTTAGAACTGGAAATTGTAATTTTGGGGGATTTTTGGTTGTACGTGAACTACCCCCAGCGTTATTGTTATTATTATGGTTATGAGACTATGATTATCCTTTGAATATGAGTTTGTATGATCGTGGATGTTGATGTTTTGAGTAGCACTGTTGCTAGATTGAGTTAACCACAAGTGTGGAATGATTTCGGTTGGTGGGTCTTTCGCACGCATATGATACTTGCTTGCATTGTCCATGAGTGGGTATTATCTTTGAAACTTGTTGTGACCGTTGACTAAAGTGTATTTAATGATGTATTATGAATTGATGGTTTTATAATTGTGAATTGCAAATAACGAATTTGTGTGTTGAACAAATGTCATTGCGCGAATCATATTGACTATGTTGTATAAACTGTTTGTGTGGACAATGAAAAATGTGTTATCAAATTTCAAAAAAAAGAAAAAAAGAAAAAAAAACTATATTTTTATAATATAATACACATGAACAAATTTCTCCTTTAAATAATAAGAACGGAAGGTGGTGCTATCTTCTTTACTTTCTCTTGAAATAATCATGTTTTTATTTTAAATTTTAAATTTTCTTTCTACCAAGGAAATAACTTACGCGTGTAGAGTATGAAAAAGAAACATTTTGACGAGGATGGACATGATGTCGTTTGGTCCTCAATTATGCATAACCTGATCAACTACGCATAATTTAGGAAGAACCACGCTATGTCGGGTAAATCGTCACCATTAAACGCTTGATAATTGAGATAAATGTTTGGGTCAAGCTTTCGAAAGAAGAAAATATATTTACCCTGCTACGGATTTTATGCAAGTAACCTTACTTCTATTGACTGCATGGAGAGAGTCTCATGCGAGTCATTATGACCGAGTCGTCCTGAAGAGGAAATACCTACGGTATTGTTCGGGACGAGTGTGTCTAGAAAGGAGTGAAGTATAGTTCGTGGTAATTAAAATCATTGGTTGTTATGAAGACGTTTCATGACCAAGTATAATCGGTGTGCTAGTAAGCCATGGTAGAATTGAGCTACCAAGGATATAAGCCTGATACTGACACTGAGAATGGATCTTCTTGGAGATGTAAAGATTCTTAAGGTGGGTGGAAGCTGAGATGGTTAGTCCTGAGGTTAAAAGTGAGAACTGGAGAAGACTTCTCCTACATTGGATGTATGATGCCTTTGATGTATCAACCGATGGCCGTGAAGAAGACTTTTTTCCCCGAAATGGAATGTAGTGGTAGTATAGTTGCAAGTATACGTAATGTCGTCAAAGATTAGAATAAGGCACTAAGTGAAACCTAATTGAAGGTTAGTGATCTTTATTCCTGGACGTAACGACTTTGTGTGCGTATGAAAAAGCAAAAAGATTGGAGATTCCAGCCGAATGGTAACATCCGTTTCCATCCTGGAAGAACGATCGAAGTAGCTAACACCTTAAGTCGAATGGTATCGAATTAGGAATGTGCGTAGCAGCCTTAACTTGATTAGTTGAGTCATCTAGGATTGGATGCAATGTGTTAGGATCGAGTCGACTATGCTAGTCGTAGTGCGGGAACATTAAGATTCTTATTTTTCGTCGGACGAGCAACTAGCCCATGATGCTCAATTGTTTTCTTGATTGTTTTCGACTTGTCTTTCGACAATATGTGTTTTCTAGCGGGATTATCGCCGCCAAATTATGTGAAAAATATGCTTTATGTGTTGTGTGTTTTTGAATGATAGTAAGCGCTTATGTCGCTTTTGTGTGACCGTGATACGGCTCAGGACGTGAGTGAATGGGTATTCTTACCCAAATGTAGATGAAGGTTGACTTGAGAGGTACATAAGCCTGGTAGACCATTGTTGGTTGTGGCATGTTAGCCCATGAGCATGACTATGGTTGGCTAAAACCTAACCGTGATTTAGTCAAGATCATTACCGAGAGGCCTGACCATCCGGTAAGCTCGGTATAGTGAGCAATCTAAACGGTTGGGTATGAACCCACGTGATGAGCTTAGCCATTGCAAAGGCTTTTTGATAAGTAGGCACATATATTTTGCTAAAACTTATGGAAAGCGTGCATGATTGTTTCCAAGAGTGATGATAAGCTAGGTAGAAATGTAACTCATTTAAAAATGACGAATAGGCGATTATGTGCTTATATGATTATGTGGTTATGCGTAATGGTGCTATAATGCATTTGATGGGGTCGTATGTACTCCGGAATATTTTTCGTAACCGGTAGGGCATTATTAAATGAGACCGGAAGGGCGACATGTGTAATTTGGTTTTGGATAATGATTGGTATTTTGATTTGGATAATGATGTAAATCCATATCAGTTTTGATTATTGACGCCTAGTTTGGTTTTAGATAACGGCGTATGTTTTAGTTTTGTGTAAGGATGTGCGATTTGTTCCGTTAAAATGATCACCAAAAATAGTTTGGATTGATCTTTCGTTCAAAGTTTTCCGTTTGGAAACGACGTGATTTATGTTTTCCCGGATATGTTCCGTGGCTTATTTTTGCTTCGTTGACTTCCATCCGGAATAGTCAAGGCGGGTATTATAATGTGTAGTCTTTGCGTTCGAGCACGTGAGACCTTCCAATCGTAAGGAGGCCGTCTCACCGTAAGAGAAACTAAGACGGGTGAGAAAGGAGGAGCACTGGGACGGCGCTCCCTTAAGGTGGGTGGAATATAACAACCTGAGTTTCACGACGCGTATGACGATCGCGAATTCGACGTCATAATTATTATTTTATAAATTCGTGTGAACGAACGTCGACATTTAAAATTTTATTTGTCGTAAATAATTATTATCGTGTTTTATTACGAACGGAAGTTTGAAATTTTTATTTTTGGATGTTTCGCAAGTCACCGTTTGACCGCGCGTTCGTTAATCGTTTTGAGCATCGTAAAAATTTACGACGCGTCTTGTTATTATTTTTATAATCTTAAATTATTATTTTGCTAACCTTGTCGCCTTTGTTCCTTGACCTTGGCCACACCCGCGACTTTGGTGTACACAATTTAGTAAATGTCTTAAACAAAATGGAGTGAGACGAAATAAAAATAATTTCGAAAGTGATTAGTGAGTGTTGTGGTCGGTTAATAAACAAACCAAACAAACGCCCCAATGTATTAATTTTGAAAGAAGTAAAGGATAGAGGGACTATTTGTGTCAAATGGCCAAACTATAAACCTATATAAACCAACCTTATACTTTCATTATTTCATTTACAAAATTAAAATGTTCTCTCCCTCTCCTCCTTTTCCAACCGGACGCACCACCACCACCTTAAATCAGCCACCGTCGCCGGAATATCCACATACATTACGATCCGACTTCAAAATATTAATCCCCTCGTTATTACCTACAAACCCCACTAATAAAAAGTAGCATGCAAGAAGTATTTTTGGAGTTAGAGTTCGGGTTTGATTTAACCATTTCCGGGTGATAAATGGGTGTAAAAGTGATAGATAAGTATATTTTAGAAGTGGGTTTTGAACAAAAGTTATGGGTTTCGGGTTTTGGTGTGGTCCGAGGTCACGGCTAGACAACAAGAGGGAACCAAGCGAGTACGAGTGTGTCCAATCTTGCTTGTATAAGCTTTGTAAGCATTTTTAATACTTGTGTTATTTTTGTTTCCGCATTAAATTGATGGTTGATATTTGCATATGATGAAATCCATGAGATCTTGCGTCTTCTAGTTAGATTATGTTATTAGTTGATTGAGCGAGTTGAATATAAATTATAGGCTATTTTAAATATGCCGTGAATGAGTTTTTGGGTCAAAAATGAATTTTGGCGCACTTTGTAACAAGTAGATTCTGGGCAGAAAGTTTGGCACGGAAAATGAGGTTCAAAAATTTATAAAAGCTGATTTTTGATGTTGAATTATGATAGAGTTTGTCCTAATGTACGTTTCGGTAATTCGAACGGCTCGTAACTCCTAATAACGAAGAAGTTATGGCCGAATGAAGTTTTGAAAAACATATATATGTTGGTTCAGCTATTGCATTTTTTTAAGATGCGGGCAGATTCGAAAATGGCCGTTTTGAGAACTCTCGAGTCCGTTTCGGCCTTCTAGAGAAGCACGAAAGTTGCTCAGAATGACGTTTTACTTTGCCGCGAGGCTTGCTAGCTTTAAAACCGAGTAATAACGGGTCAAAACCCAAAGTCAAAATCTGCATTTTTATTAAAAATGTCATAGTTCCTGCAGAAACTTGCAGGGGCACTTTGGTTATTTTCTGTCGAGTTTTGCATCTCGGCTAAAACTAAAAAGTTGTCCGGAATGTCGTTTTACATAAAAATCCCTTTTAATTCGAATCGTGAAAATGTGATATAACGGGTCGTTTGGAGCGGGTCAGATTTAATTATACATATGTATAAAAAGTCAAAGTCAAATAAAGTCAAACGTTGACTTTAGAAAGTCAACGGGTTAATGCTAAACTTGTCGGATGTTATAAAAAGTAATTAAACGCTACTATTATTATTAATATAATAATTTAGACTTAACGATTGTTACAAACGAGGGAGATTCTAAAAGTAGGAACTTTTGTAATATACGGGACATAATCCCGATATGGGTAACTAATAATCAAAATGAATGTCAAAAGTTCAACGAGATAACAAGATATTATTATAAATATAAATAGAAGGTGATACTTACTAAAATGGTAACTTTTCGAAAATAGCAACTTTACAAAAATAAAAGTTTTCGATTAAGCAATGTATAATATAAATGAAAGAATGATCGTAACTCAATTACGTAAAGTTTAGGATTTAGGACGCGCAAGTAGATTTTTCATCACATGTATGAATATATATATATATATATATATATATATATATATATATATATATATATATATATATAATTAGGAACAAGTGAGAAGTAAATTAAAAATATAGAATTGGGTGAGAAGTGACTAAAACCACACATTTTGAGATGCAACTGACTTTCATTAGATACATTTCTAAGTCATCTAGGATGCGTTAATTTGATGCATAGATGGTGCAAATTGATTTTCATGATTTTGGCACATGCAGAGGAACAAAAAACAAGAGAAAAAATGAAATGCATCTAATATACGTATATGCATCTAATATACGTATATGCATCTAATTAAAATCTAGAAAACACATTATGATGCGTTATAATGCATCCAAGATTATAGAGATGCATCTAATTTAAGTCGGTGCATCTCAGATATGCGATTATAGTTACTTCTTATCCTTCTTATTTTAAGAATACTTTTTATTTGATCCTAACTATATATATATATATATACACTATACATATGATTTTGTTGATACGATGTACGCATCGTTGAATATACTTTTCGGTATAATAATCGAGCGACTCTAATTATAGGACGTGATCGCGTTTGTGGATTTTCGTGCTAGACTTCATTGTTTGATTATCGGCTTTTGATCAAGGTGAGTTCATAGCCTCGCTTTTAAGTGTTTTAAATGTTTTTAAACTCGCGAAGGGGATACTTGCTGTTTTATGAAAATGAGAACGCTATATGTTTTGATGTTAAATATGATTCCATTCACTATTGATTATATGCCTTTTACTATGTGACCGTTAGTTGCCTTGTTGATGGTGAATGCTAATGCATTAAATAGATCTATTGGGTTTGACAACCCTGTCCTTGGTTTAAATCAGTTGTGACCACCATGTCAAACGGACATTTTGTAGTTAGTATTAGGAGAAGTGGCATACTTCTCGGACATAATTTCGTCCTACGGGAATGAATGTGTTAAGTTTCGGTACATGGGCTCATTTAGTTGGAAATCGATATTTTTATAACTAGGCTTACGAGCAATGTTATATGTTTTGTTGAACCAAATATGCGTTCTAACTGTTATTTGTAAACTCTATGAATTCACTCAATGTTTTGTTGCCGTTTTTAAGCATGTATCTCAGGTTAGGTATTGTGGATGGCTTGGATTGGACGGAACGCGGATATCAATGACGGTGTCTCGGTGAACTTGAGTCAATAAATAATAGAAATATTTTGGAAATGAAGTCGTGATGTGACTTGTAGGAATAATTTTTTCTATGATAGTTTTGGGACCTTTGTACTCTGATTCTATTCGGACGAAATAAAATGAAATTTATTTAACAAACATCTCTTTTATAGTTGTTTGTTATAACTTGTGTGATTGTATCATGAAGTAGCCCCCAAAATGTAGTATTCCGCTGCGTATTGTAATTTTGGGGGTGTTACAGTAACACTCATTATTTGGGTTTTGTAACATAGTCTCAAGGGTTTCGTATCTTCTAATCTTTGAAGATTGAGATTTGGCATAAAAGCTTATTGCTACTTAGTCTTTGGAAAACGAATCAAGGTTTCGTATCTTCAAAAGTTACATCATTCAAGTGTTATAATACAAAACGGAGTTGTTCTTGCTCGGTGATTTCACAATTACAAGACATTTTCTCTAAAACGATCTGAGTTTGCATTGTAATCATTTCAAAAAACATGTCTGCTTCAAATCAACAAACTTTAACTGATTCAGGAGCTAATGATAGATCTCCAATGCTTGAAAAAAGGGAATTATATTCCAAGGGAGAGTAGGTTCAGAAGGTTTTTGGACTACAAGCTAGAAGATGGAGAACGAATGTGGCGTTCAATTGAGAAAGGACCTTATGAGAGACCACTAATTACTTATCCAGATAATGATTAGGAGAAGATATTGAACAATTTTCCAAAATGGCTGAATCAGACAAAAAATAATACATTGCTGATGTGAAAGTCATGAATTATCTTCTTCAAGCCATACCAATTGACATATACAATTCAGTGGAAAAACTCTTGTAATGATGGTTCCAAGATATGAGAGGAACGGGATCAAAATGGTTAATGTTGAGTTCTGATGTTTATTAGTCACGAAAGAGTACACACGCCACATGTATCAGTTTTGGACAAATTTATGCAGTAAAAGAAGGAGAAACCGTTAGAACTGTGTAAGAACGATAGACTAAGCTCATGTGCATATTTCGTAACAATGTTCGTCCTATTCTAGTGGCAATCAACACCAAGTTTTTTAATTGCTTGCAACCTGAGTGGAGCAAATATGTTACCATAATTCGTCAAAGCCAAACAGGGGAAAAAGTTACATAATTATGAAATTATGAGATCGTTAATCATACAAATCGCACCACCTACGTGTACCAAGCCATCGTAAAGGCAAAGATATCTACCAGGAATCATGATTATTAGACCTAAATCTCTTCATTCAAATACTTATTTCATCACATCACTCTGCCAATTGTATAATATTTTGAAAATCTTTTTGATTTTATTATGATAAGGATTTATTGATATTTTTGATATTAGCAATCTACTCACAGTCACCACAATCATACTATGTCACACATACTTCATCAATTGTTGATTATGAAGAAGATTATCAAGGGAAGTTACAAGGGGATTCTCAAGATGATAAGCATCACAACACTATGAATGTTATTAGCTCCGAGCATCCCCTCAAGAAGTTGCTCCACACCTACTCAATAAATGCGTCTTCGTACTAGGTCAACAAAAGTCTTCGTACTTCATCAAACACAAGAAATCAAGCTGTGATTCAGGATGGTAGAGTTGACATACAAACCAAGAATGCAGGATTTGGTGGAAATGATAACAGGAATGCAGGGCGACAGAACATGAATCAAGCATTTAATGCAGGAAATGAGAATGATGAAAGCAATCCGATTGTTCAGCGTGTTTCATGAACTGAGTCAAATTAGGGAAAGGTGAATGTTCAGTGTTATAACTGCAATGAAAAAGGCCACTATGCTCGTGATTGTTCAAAACCAAGAGTTCGTGATGCAAGTATTTCATAGAACAAATGTTGTTAGCCATGAAAGAAGAAGCCGAAAGTAACCTCAATGATGAAGAGAATGATTTTATGCTCGATAATTCTTTTGGAGATGAAACATAGAAGAACTCACAGCTGCAGTAATAATGATGGCACGAATTCAACCAGCTGATGACAATGTTGTGAAGGAGCCAACATATGATGCAAAGGATGTTAGTGAGATAAATGCTTCAAACAAAATGATACCTAACATGGTTTATGAACACAAGAACCATGGGAATCGTAACACTATTTTAACACATTTGTTGATGATCAAATTGATACTGGTATCATATTTGATGATCCTTATATGGAAAATAATGGTGGATCGGATGAACATGATTCGAATGCTCATGATTCATATCATGATGTCAAAATTCTGGCATACAATGCTCTGAGAAAAGCTGAAAATAAAAAACAAGTAAACAATGATCTTAAAAAGAAAAAAATATTGCTACAACAAGAGCTTGAGACTTGTAAGGAACGGGTCAAAATATTTGAGTCCAAAACAATTCAATGTACAAAGTATAATGAAACATGTGATGAATTGAAACAAGAAATACGTGCTGATAAAGACACCATTGAGAGAATTTTGAAAGAAAAAGACAAAATTCAAAAAGACTTTTTCAAAGTTAAAAATGAAAAGATAATCATTCAACATGAAACTCAGTTGGCTATAAGGCTTTCAAAGAACGAGAAGATCGATATCTTGAAGATATTGTTGATCTCGATGAAAAATTAGGTTCTCATGATAGAATTGTTTATAAAATGGGTCAATCAATTCAAACCATTCACATGCTTGGAAAAACACCAAATAAAGTCTATGGTCTATTTCTCAAAGCTGGGTTGGGGTATAAAAATCCCGAACGTCTCAAGATGGCCATTGCAGCACAACCAAAAATGTATCATGATGAAAAGCTTTACAGTACAAAATTAAAAATTGATTTACCTCATTCTAAGGAAATGTTAGAAGACGCGAAAGAAAGTCAATTGAAAATGAAAAACAAAATGGTTCAACTGGATTATAACAAATTAAATGCTCTTTATGAAACATTTGTTCCTCAACAAGAACCTTCTGTTGATCAAACATACTTTTCAATTCCTTCTACTTCTAATATAATTTCTGAGTCAAAGGAAGTCAAGGTAGAATCACAAATTCCTAAAATGCCATAAGAAAGCAAATTGCTAAAAATGTTTGACAAAATGTTTGCAGCAATTATTGCCTTACGGAAACGAATTGATGCTACTCTTTTAAAAGATAGACAAAGAAGATGGATGTCTGACAGTCAAAATTCTTTAAGAGAGTTTTATAAAACTGATGTTATTCCAATGTCTAATGCTTTGTCAAAGAATTTGAAAGCACTTAAACAAGAACTTATGGAAGAAGTATAGGAAATGTTAAATATTTTTGAATCAATGGAACAGAAGGTTGAGGAAAATTCTCCAAAATAACATATTTTTCAAAAAGAAATCGATCGATTTTTAGATGTATCTCTATCATGGGAAATTCAAGATTGTGTGTTGCTTTCTGTTTCACAACAGAATAATGCGTTGTTAGAAAATGAGATTGTGAAAATTTCAATTGATTCCAAAGTTATCCTAGCTAATTTACTCAAAAGAATCAAAATTCTTGAAAATGATTTAAAGCTATCACAAGCTCAAAGCCTCGATTTTGAAATTAAACTCTAACATCAAAAAGAGAAAATGGCTTGTGATGTCTCTTGGAATTTAAAAGTGTCAAAGTTGAATGATGAGAATGTGTTGTTAAAAAGTCTAGTTAACTATGTTGTTCAAGAACGAGAGAATATCAAACTTGAATATCAAAAGCTTTTTAACTCTATAAAAGCAACACAGGCTCAACATCAACAAGAGGTTAATGAGTTAATTGAAAATATGAGTCAAAAGACATATGCTTATGGTGACGTGTATTTTAAGAATCAAGATCTTTTGATGATAATTTCTGAGCTTAAGGAAACCTTTAACATAAATGCCACATACGCAAGTTTCTAACACTAACATGAATGTTTCTAATTCTACAGGCATAGAGAGTTCTACTAGTGTTAGAAGACCACAGTCTAAGGACACTAAATCGAAGCATAGAGTCTTGAAGAAAACTAATGCTAAGAGCTCATATGTACAAGTTCAGAAGATGTCAAGTAGTGTTAGGCCAGATTCTAATAAGCGTGAAACAAAAACAAATTCGAAAGAATGTCAATCAAATGCAAGTGTATTAAATACCAAGACTATAAATGCTGTTAAAGACAATTCGAATCTTGTTTGTGTTTCTTTTGGTAAAGATGTGTTTATGCTTTCTCATGAAAAATGTGTTGCTCATTATTATTTGTCCGTAGATTCTAGGGTTAAAAGAGCCTTATTCACTTCCCTTATAGCAGCAAAATCTAGGAATTTAGGAGAAACTTCTATAGTTGTGAAATCTAGATTTAGTGTTGCTAAAACCCCAACAGCAACAAATAAGGTTTCTAGTGTGTCATCACTAAACTCTGAATCAAATCAAAGTAGGATACTTAGCAATTACATGAAACACAAAATCGCAACAAGCAAAAAGTGGCAGAAATAGTTTGAATTTTAACCATGTTTTAATTGGACACCCAAGAGCAAAACTGCACATTTAACACCCAGTGTGTCAAAGAGTAGTACTACTGTTAAAACAAAATCCAAAACACCGGTAACCACTCAAAAATGGGTTGCCAAATTGTCCACTCCTCTATCTGCATTTGTTTCATGTGATACAGGTGATCCAACTCGTCCTTTGGATTGTTGATAGCGGATGCTAAAAGCATATGACTGACAATCTAAAACTGCTAAGAAATTTCATTGAGAAATTCATGGGAACACTCCGCTTCGGGAATGATCACTTCGCAGCAATCACTGGATATGGAGATTATGTTCAAGGCAATCTCACGATATGTCATGTATATTATGTTGAAGGCCTCGTACATAACTTATTTTCGGTTGGACAATTTTGCGATGGAGATTTAGAAGTAGCCTTTCGTTCAAACACTTGCTACGTTCGGAATTTGGAGGGTGATGATTTACTTACCGCTTCTCGTGAATCAAATTTCTACACTATCTCTATTTTTGAGTTGGCGGCATCTTCTCCAGCATGATTAATGTCAAAAGACACATCAACAAAATCATGTTTATGGCAGTGATTGCTTTCTTATTTGAATTTTGGTACCATTAATCAACTTACGACAAATGATCTAGTTGATGGGCTTCTAAAATTGAAGTATAATAAAGATCACTTATGTTCAGCTTGTAAGCAAGGCAAAATCAAGAAAGCTTCATTTCCATCTAAATTGGTTCCATGTACAGAATCCAAACTAGAATTAATTCATATGGATTTGTGTGGGCCAATGCGGGTAAAAAACATCAATGGCAAGAAATATATTCTAGTGATCGTTGATGATTATTCTCGATATACTTGGGTATATTTTCTTCGTACCAAAGATGAGGCTCCAGATGTGATTATCGATTTCAAAGATAACTAAAGGCTCAAATTCTGAAGATTTAAACTAATAATGGAACTGAGTTCAAGAATGAGAAATTGCGGTCGTTTTATGCAAAGCTAGGCATTGTTCATCACACATAAATCGCTCAAACGCCTCAACAAAATGGTGTTGTTGAACGTCGTAATCGTACACTTGTCGAGGCTGCACGCACAATGCTTATCTTTTCCAAAACTCCATAATTTCTTTGGGCCGAAGCTATTGCTACTTCTTGTTTTACTCAGAATCGCTCTATTGTACACACTTGGTACAATAAGACTCCTTATGAGCTGCTTCGCAGAAGAAAACCCAATGTTTAATACTTTCATGTGTTCGGATCTCTTTGCTATCTAACAAATGATCGTGATGATCTTAGGAAAATGAAACCAAAGGCTAACATTGGTATCTTTATTGGTTATTCTGAGTCATTACGTGGATTTTGTATCTACAATCATCGAACCAAAAAAAAATAATGGAAACAATTCATGTTAGATTTGATAAACCCACAGCTATGGCTTCTAAATGCAACAATTCAGGACCCGATCCAAACTGCTCAAATTTTCAAGATTCATCAGAAGAAATACTCTTGATGTTGAAAACACTCAGTCACCAACTTCAATCATTGTTGAGGAAAGTGATGCTCCATAAATAGTACCTTCTTCAGGCGAACCAATCACACAAGAATCATCAACTCCAGTCTTGGAAAGTCATTCTGATGCACAAACTCAAGAAGACGTTGCAGAACTTGACGGGAATACGATAATGCATTCTTTTGAAAATCCTGAGTTCGAAGAAGCAGAGTCATCTTGAAACTTTCAGGACCTGTCAAATATGCACGAGTTCCATCAACAACATCGCTGCACTGATAAGTAGACTAAGAATCATCCAATTGAACAAGTGATTAGTGATCCTTCAAAGCCTGTTCAAACATAAAATAGACTCCGAACTGATGCAGAGTTGTGTATGTACGCATTCACAGTGAGTCTTACTGAACCTAAAAATAATAAGGAAACTATGCTTGATCATAGTTTGATGGAATCAATGCAAGATAAACTTAATAAGTTTGAACGCTTAGATGTATGGGAACTTGTTCCATTACCTGAAGGCGGACATGCAATCAAGGTAAAATGGCTTTGGAAAAACAAGACGGATGCTAAAAATACGGTTATTTGGAATAAGTCATGTCTCGTTGCAAAGGGTTATAGTCAACAAGAAGGGATAGATTTTGAGGATTCGTTTGCTCCAGCTCACGACTAGAAGCTGTTTACATGTTTATGGCTTACGCAGCTCACAGGAACTTTACAATAAACCAGATGGATGTGAAGATAACATTCCTGAACGGTTTATAGAAAGAAGATTTTTTTGATAGTCAGCCTAACGGATTTGTAGATCTAGACTTTCCAAACCACATTTATCATCTCAAAAAAGCTATGTACGCTTTCAAACAAGCACCTCGAGCATGGTATGACAAGCTTTCTTCCTTCTTGACTGAACACCATTTCACAAAAGGTATTGTTAATCCAACACTATTTACATGAAAGATACGAGGATGGCATTTTATTAGTTCAAATATATGTCGATAACATCATTTTTGGTTCTACAAATCCAGTTTTCTCAAACAGATTTGCAAAACTAATGAAAGATAATTTTGAAATATCAATGATGGGTGAGATGAAGTTCTTTCTCGGACTTTAGATTCATCAATCCCCTTGCAGAATCTTCATAAACCAATCACAATACACTATGGAGCTTCTTAGGAAACACAGAATGGAAAAATGTGATGTTGTTACGACACCAATGGCTACTGCCAAAATCGATGCAAATTTATAGGGTACTCCCACTGATCAAACTAAATATCATAGTATGATTGGAGGACTCATGTATCTCACTGCAAATCGACCAGATATTGTATTTGCAACATTTGTATGTGCACGTTATCAGGCACACCCAACTAAGAAACACCTCAAAGAGGTCAAAAGGATCTTTCGGTACCTCCGACAATCCATTAACAAGGGATTTTGGAACTTTAAGGATTCTGGTTTTGAGCTAATTGCGTATTCAGGTGTAGATTTAGCAGGGTGCCTTGATGATTATAAAAGCACATATGAGGGAATACAATTTCTGGAAGACAAGCTAGTCAGCTGGTCGTCAAAAAAGTAAGATTGTAGCTATGTCAACTGCGGAAGCTGAGTACTTATCGTTGTCATCATGATTCGTAAAAGTATTTTGGATGAGGACTCAACTGCCTGATTACGGATATCGTTACAACAAGATTCCAGTGTACTGTGACTCAAAAAGTGCAATTGCTATTTCATGCAATCCGGTACAACATTCGCTTACAAAACACATTAACATCCGTTATCACTTTATCAAGGATCATGTTGAAAGAGGTACCATTAAACTTTACTTGTCGGGACGAAATATCAACTTGCTGATCTATTTACTAAAGTCCTAGCACGAGAAAGGTTTGAGTATTTAGTTCACAGGATTGGTATGCAATGTATGACTCCAACTGAGTTGGAACGTCTTACAAAATTATATTCTTGAATGAAAGATCATACATCAAAATCTTTTGTAAATAATTTCAAAAACAAAATACAAAATTGGAAAATTTTAAAAACAAGAAAAAATATTTTGTTTTTTCTTTCAAAAATTAGAAAACAAATAAAAATTGAAAAACAAATAAAAATTGAAAAACACAAAAACACAAAAATATAATTTAAATGATACAAACACATATCTTCTCCGTATTAATCAGTTTCATGATATGATTTTCACAACAAGTGGTTCTTTAAAAGCAAGAATATATCATGAACTGAGGGGGAGAATATCATTCATAAAATGATCTTTTCCACTGCCAAAATATGTGTTTTGTAATCATAATCCATTCACAAAAAGATGACTTTTTTAAAAACATTTTTCAAAAATCATCAATTTTGGAAAATTCAAGTGGGGCAAAACAGAAAAAAATTAACAATCTTTTGAATAAGTTCTTTAATTAAAAATTTATTCAAAGGGAAGTTATGAAATTCTTGATTTTTCAAAATTTTCTTAAAAGTGGTCAAAACTGCAAAATTAACGAATTATCGTTAAGTTCTTTAATTAGATATCTTATTGACAGGGAGTTATAAATTTTTCAGTCACTTCATCATCAGAAAATAAAAAATGTGTTCTCAAAAGCAAAAATAACTTCTTTTGAATAAAGGTTTTTAATCAAAAAGAAATTTTCAAATGGATATTTGTTCAAAGGGAGTTATGAAATTTTTGTGTTAAGTAACAAGATCTTAACTGCTAAAATAATTCAAAAAGGTTTGTTATGGAAAATGAGTCAAACTCTAAGGTGGGGTTATAAATGTTTGAGTATTAATGCTTACGAAAGTAAGTAAAGGGACTAAATGTGCTAAGATAAAAAAAAGTTTCGTACGGGCTATTAATACTTACGAAAGTAAGTTGAATGGGCTAAAAGTGATAAAATGCATAAATAGTTTTGTATAGGCTAATATCGTTTACGAAAGAAAGTGCAGGGACTGAAAATGACAAAAATGCAAAATAGGTTTCGGACGTATAAAATCCACAAGGATCTTTACGAAAGTCTATCACTTTCATAACCAACAAAAAGAGCTTTAGTAAACTCTTTGATTTTTGAGCTTTTGTAACAAAGAAAATAACGATCCAAATCGTTTTGTTAGTTCCTAGTGATTATCAAACGTAAGAAACATGATCTTTTTTTATTCCTTTTGAGTTTAACAGCTTTAATTAATTGTTTAATAGGTTTCGTATAGATTTAGGGTTTTGTAAATATGAAAACTGTATGAACTGAGAAATTAACTGAGGCAAAACGCTTTAAATTATCTTAGAACATGATTGGAATGGATTGATCACTGAAAATTCATTTGTGAACTGAGATCAAGAGGTTTCTTAACTTTAAAAGGTTTCGTAAATGCGAAATATTACTTTCAGACATAAGAACATGTTTTATATGGTTAATAAGATGATAATAATAAGCTTAAGATCAAGAAAAATCATTCAGGCTATCATTTTCATTAATAATTATATTTTTTCAAAAGTAAATGTTTCAGGTTTCAGTTTCGTAAATGATTATAATTGGTTTCATAGAGGTTTGGGCCAAAACAAAGGTTTCGTAAAATTTTATTGGGCCAACACAAATGGGTTTCGTAAGAAAACCTTAGGCTTTTAAGTTTGGGTTTCGGAAAACAAACCTATTGAGTTGGTACAATTTTTCAAAAGAGCTTAACTGCTAAACAAAATGACATTTTACAAAAACCAATGATAAATTCAGTTATAAAATTCATAGTTTTATATTGATATATGGGCCAAATGGTGAAGATTGTGTCTGATTATGACCGTTTCCTGAATTTAACAGGATGAGAATTGAGCAATCTACTGACCATCCAAATATCAAATATAATAATATTATTTGAATAGCTAAATTTTTCATTCAGTGATCAATGTTTCAAACATTTTGAGAAAATGAATAAACATGATGATTCAACTGTCTGGGATCATAAATTCTCATGTTTTAACAAGGTCAAATTTCAAAGTTTTGAAAAAGAATGTTCAAAAACCGTTCAAAATGGTTTATGACCACCTGTTGTACTCAATTGGGTCAATGGTCTAAGTCATGTCTGGTTTCGGCCGTTTTTTTGCAATGGATAGAATGAGGAGTGAGTGACTTATTGACCATCCAATTGTTGTTACATTAGTTTGGTTGTATAATCATATGATTTCAAACATTTTTTTGGAAAACTTGTGATTTTGGAGATATTACTCAAATTTCTATCCAAAAGCTATTTTGTTGTGTCAAAAAGTGATACTCTTTTACTGAAAAGTTTTCTTGAGAATGTAAAGTTATACTCTTGGATTTCTTAAACATCAATGGTTGTCACTTGTGTGTTTTTTCCAAATTGGTATTTTCAAAATTAGAGTATATCTTTATTATTCTTGAAAGAGTATCATTTTATAAATGTTTTTTGGTGAGGAAACTCAAAATAGAAAGAGAGATAAAATCCATACGCGAAAAATCAAATCCATGTATGCTCGAAAAAGAAATATCAGAGCATATAAAACGAGGTCAAAAGAAAAAGACGAATAAAGCATATGACATGTGCCCGAAAAAGCAAGAATTTGCACATGAGAAAGAAAATGATCAGAATATGCTCAAAAAGAAATGCCTGAGCATATAAAAATAGACAGAGTGGAAAGAGACAAAAATGTCGTATAAATGTGTATTACATAAACCTTATCTCATTTCACTAATCACTTCATGTTATCATACAATAGTCCACATGGCTCAACAAATCGTTCCAGTTGATCAACTCGTCTTCAAGTTCTAAAGCATTAGGAGATGTAACAGCTATGTTGTGCTTCAAAGTATCTCGTGCTCACCCAAATGCAAGATAATGGGAAAAATATTACTTGATCATCCTTTGTGTTATGCTTTAACTGCTACTACTGATGTCTCAGCCGTGTACTTACAACAGTTTTAGAAGACAGTCATCAATGTTCCAAACATCAAAGATACCATCATATTCAAGCTGGATACACAAGATATTGTGTACACTGTTGATACGTTTCGTGATGCTCTCAAGTTGCTAGTGGAAACTCCAGACAATACATTTGTTGCACCTGTCACCATTGAGACTATTGAATCATTCATGAACAAGGTTAGCTACCAAGGAGTTGTTGATAAAGTAAGTGCCTTATACACAAGTTTCTTGCTCAACCATGGCAGACTATGTTCAAGGTGTTCAACCGATGCTTAACAACAAGAACATCTGGGCATGATCAAACAAAGATCAACATTCTTCAACTATTTCATGTTGTTGTCAACCGCACAAATGTTGATTATGATGCTCTTCTTTGGTGGGATTTCATGAATTGTGTATCTCAAAAGAAGGATTACATCTAGTATCCTTGCTTTACCAAGCTTATAATTACTGATTTGATGAAGAAGTATACACATATTTCTCTGAGATTTAAAGAGGATTATCATTCCATCAAGGATGATATTCCATTGGTAAGTGTTTATACCATAGGGAATGTGACTGTGCGAGGGATGCTGATTCCAAATGAATTTTTAACTGAGGAAATCTGTGCCATTGATGACTACAAGGAGTTTGAGACGATGTTTTTTAGAGTTGTTGTCCTAATGAATCAATTGCAACCGGTTGTTTCTGCCCAAGGAACACATAGGAATACACCTAGAGCCCATAGGACACCTACCCTTACTACTGCTAGTCCTCAGGGGAAGAAGAGGAAGTAAATTGTTGGAGAAACAAGTTTACCTCAAAAAACAAGAAGAGTAAGTCATCAGGAAAAAGAAGCAAACTACCACTCCAATTCCACCTCCAGGTGATGACAGAGAAAGGGATGAAATGGTTGAAGCAACCCTTCTAAGTTTCACTTTATACAAAACTGCTTTAGCTGCCGAAGCTCAAGAGAATATTGCTAAAGTGCATGAAAAACTGGATGAGGAGGAGATTGAAAATATGGTTGAAGGTGAAGAAGATGAAGAATCATATGCTAGTACATTTGCTGATTATATGCTGAATGATGATGTTGATGATTCCGGTACTAGGATAGAGCCTGGGAGTCATAAAGAAAATCCAAAAATTGTTGAGGATGATGATGATGTGAATGTTATTGAGAAGGAGGATGATGGAAAGAAAGATGATATTTTTGAAGAGACGGATGATGCTAAGGAGAAAGACAATGATGATCACAATGATCATTCATTTATCGAACTTCAAGCAACGGGTAGTAAGGAAATTAGGACTGAGAAGATGCAAACACCAATTTCCATACCAACAAGATCCCCTAAGAAAGACTTATCTTCGGATAAGAAAATTTCTAAGGAATTGACGGCTTCTGTATCACCAACAACTGCTACCACATCCAAACAGAAATCCAAGTCTAAAAACAAGAAAGGTTTTAAAAAACAAGAATTCTTCCTGGAAGTATTGCTGGTATGTATAGGAGACGTGGTCAAATTCGTACTCATATTAAAAAGAAATTTATTACTCATGACTTCTTTATGGGAAAGATCAGAGAAGTACTTGATCATTGCAACAATGTTGTACCTGAGCTTACGTTTGCCAAAACAAATGAGATGATCAGAACATAAATGCTAAAACTAGTAGATATTGTAGTTAAAAAGGATTAAGAAATCACTCCTACAAATATACCAGAATTAGTTTCGAAAGAATTTGCCACTCATGGACCTAAACTGATTGAAGAATTATTTCGAAAGTACATGCCGAATACCACTCTCAATTTGTATCCTACAACAACTACATCAGGATCGTCAACTGCTACCATGTCATCTGCTGATCTTCAATATCAGTTATATTTGAATATGAAGTCAAAACCTCAAGATCAAGCAACTGATCCAAAAATATGGAGAATTCAAAAAACAAAGTTTAAAAAGCCATAAGTTTTAATACTTACAGACTTTTCGCTCATCATGATGAACAACATTAGGATGCTAATCCTCCTGAAGGGGGAGAGACGGGCGAAAAGATATTTTGGCAAGATGATGAGAATCGTTTATGAATGGAAGACCAATTCTCCCGACGATGAAACGTCTATAATAATCAACCCTTAGGGGGAGATTGTTAGGTTTAAGAAAAGTGTTTATTATTAAACGAATTGGTCTTTGTAAGTTTTAGTATAGTTTTATTTAGTTTACAAGTTTAGTAGTAATTATAATGTAATAAAGTCTAACTTGGTCAAAGTTAGAAAGTGTTGACCAAAGTTTAACTAGATGGTAGGAAAATAGAATAGGAATACAATAAGTATAAATACCCATATAGGAGGGGTATTTATACATAGTATTACATTTTGTAATTCACTTCTCCCTCCTATTTCTATTTTCCCTTTTTTAATGAAAACTTTAAAAATGATGAAAAATACTCTCTAGCTCATCTCCTATCAATCTATATCTTTTGTATGCTATTCACAATGCAAATATGACATATAACAGTTCACTACTAATCTTTGTCCGGTTTCTCATCATAGTTATGCATTACCAAATGTAATCTTTTAGCAGCTTACCGATGAAGCAACACTCTATATTATTCATTGGTGTCAAAAGTTGTAGCATTTTCCTGTCAATACCGCGTACATGTAAAAGTTAGTGTGTAATAATGCCACATATGTAGTTAAAGTTCTTACTCTGATATAAAAAATAATTGCAACCTTTATGCTCAGGTATCTCCCATAAGTTAAATACTACTTTGTTGATGTATTATTTGTGACATAATGTGTATAATGAGGGTATTGTCATATCGACGTAGTGTGCATGTGGTATCGAAAGCTTGTTTTTAGTGCCCTTTTATAAAGACATTACTCATCAATGCTTAGATGAAGCCAAAAAGGTTTGTAACAATTTTTCTAACTCAATTTAGTTAGTCTTATCTAGTTAGGAATTTAACTCGATTTAGATGAAGCCAAAAAAAATTTGCACACCATGGGACTCGAACCGGGGTCTTTTGGCTCAAAAACGATGTTTCACCACTAGAGCACTTTTGATTTGTTGTTATGTAATACTCCGTAATATATTTAAGGGTTAAAGTCATTAATTACCAACGTACTTTCAAAAATTTCTACATCTTACCAAGATGGTGGTTTTAATATCATTCTTACATTCCTAACTTGTTTGTACCGATAAATATTACACATGTAATTATCATAATTTCCACGTCATTAAAAATTGCCAGTGGAATTAATTTTGTTGACTTTTTGCACCTCCATCTCACTGAGAGATTTTTATGAGTCCCGGCGTTTTATTAATAACAACAATCACCATTTTTCAGCTTGGCCGAAAATAAGAACTTAAGACCTCACCTTTTTTATCACATTCTCAAAACACTAACCAATTCACTAATTTTCATACCCATTCTTATTTTTTTGTTTATCAAAAACTCAGTAGCAATCCCTTTTTATGGAACTGAACAAATCCATACATCCTTTTTTAACAACTCATACCCACATTCATTCATTACCCACTTTAGCGTCTCCTAACCCTACTGATTCTCATACCATTACTTGATAATCTCAATCTTGCAACATGAGTTGGTTTGTGGGGTTAGGTTTGTGGTGACACATTCGATATTGTTTTACATATTAGCATCCTCCTCTTTTTTTTACATTTTCCGCCACCGGATAAAAGATGGTTGGAATTGATGTGTAGGAATGAGTATGTTTGATTTTTGTGGTTGATGGGGTTCTTGATTTCTGTGGGTTTGAAGGTCTTGATTTGTTGGTTTTTTTTTTGAGATCTTGAATCTGATTTTCGATATGAAGATGACTGGATCTGTGTATTTGTGATGATAAAGGATTTGTGTGAATATGTTACTGTGAGTTGTGAAGGATTTCGAGTTGTAGGGGATCTGGGATGTGATTTGGATTTTTTGAGTGTGGATTTGATTTACATAACACACGATCAGTGTTTTCTTTTTTTGAATGATTTTGAGTGTGGCAGGGGTAAAAACAAACGTTGAGGATGGCGGTGGGTGTTGGAGTGAAAAAGAATAAGTGAAAGAAAGGTGTCTATGGATTTAATGAGTTTTCCGGAAAAGATGAAGTTTGCCGAAAAAGATGGAGATGTTGGTTGTGGCATAGAGAGAAAAGAGATGAAGGAGGTGTGTAGATTGATAAGATCTAAAAGAAGAGTGGTAATTTTGATGTTTGACTAGGTAGTAATATTAAATATGTGGATGAGGTGGAGCAACTTGTGTTGAGATGGCGTCTACATGGAAAATATATTAATTAAAACTAAATTTAACCGGCTAAAAAATGTGACGTGTCAGTTATTTTGACTTTTTAACCGGTAAACACCAGTATCATTTGAGATAGTTGGTAAGTTTAAAAATAAAACTAAAGTTTAGATGGTTATAATGATATTAAAACCACCATCTTGGTAAGATGTGAAAATTTTTAAAAGTACGTTCGTAATTAATGACTTTAACCCTATATTTAATCTTTCTTTCTGTTGGACCGCATTAATACTTAGCATTAAATACATAGGATTGAATCTTGTTGGACAGCATTAATACTTACCATTAAATACATAGGACTAAATATTTATATATATGAGGCGTTCAGATCCGTGCGATGCACCGGGCTTGTTTTTCGATAAACAATTAAATTTTTACTTATGTCACGTATTGTATAATTTCATACTCGTGCGATGCACATAGTTTGTGCCTAATTGTTCATAGGGTCTAAACTATGATAAAGACATAGTATGTGCCTAATTGTTCATAGTGTGTGCCTAACTTATACTTAGGATCTTGTTTTTGGATAAAAAATTAAATCTGATACGTTCTTTATTTTCCATATATGTATATTGTTGGAAATTTAATGGAAAAATTTGTTTTCACTAACTTTGGACATAGATAATTATTAATGAATATAATTATTAAGTGTAAGGCTTTGTAACGAGTCATTATATGTCCAAAACGGAGTTAGTGTGAATGAGATCGAGTCTCAAAGAAGGGTAGTTGGAATAGAAAAAATTAGTAAAATTGAGTAATAACAGCAAATTGATGGGCTCTTATGTTTTGCTTAATAAGTTATAACAACAAATTAATGACTCTTAAATGAGCGGTTATGTTTTGCTTAATGAGTTATAATAGCAAATTGATGACTATTAAATGGGCGGTTATGTTTTGCTTAATGAGTTATAACAGCAAATTAATGACTCTTAAATGGGTGGTTATGTTTTGCTTCAATGAGTTATAACAGCAAAATTAATGAGTCATTAACCAATATTGATTGCACCATTACACCATATGCATATGAATGTGTATAAATAAGATGGCAGTCTCAACCATTCTAGAAGACCAAAAAAACACATAAGAAATACGAGTTCCACTCATACGTTTTTCAGCAGTCTCTTCGATCAGAAGCACTCAGTTTTCCGTGATATTTCAGGCATGTTTGTCAGGTCTGGCTGTACAACAACTTTGAACGTTGTACCCTGGGAGACAGACGGCGAATCTGTTTTAAGGGAAGCGTGTACAACACGTGCTTCATTCCACAACCTTTTACTTCTATTTTTATTTTTCGTTCATAGTGTCTGTCTTTTGCCTCTATTTTTTCCTGTCATTTAATTTCTGTTAATTATTATTAATTGTAATATGATTTTATTTTAATAAAAGTGTACATGTTTCCCTACAATCTTAAAACAGATTTCGAGTTACAGAACTGAAAACACTTTCATAAAGTCAGATTAATAATATTAATAGATTTTATATTTATAAACTATTTGTTGTCAAAACCAAGATTGAGTTTCTTTGGAAATCAGTTTTTAATTAAACAGATTTGGAATTACAGATCTATAATGATTTTAAAAGCAGTTGTTCAGATCAGTTTATTTTGAAACCAAGATTGAGTTTCTTTGAAGCAGATCCGGTACAAGGTTATAGAAATCGGGATTGAATTTCTTAGATACTAGTTTATTACATTTTATTTAACTATTTGTGTTTGATCTTTGAGGATGACAAACACGAGTGTGACTATTCTTGTGAACCTAATTGGTGCACCGGTTACCAACATAATTGCTAATCATGCTGAAAAACTAGAGAAATTCAATGGGCAGAATTTTAAAAGGTGGCAACAGAAGATGTTCTTCTATCTTACTACTTTGAACCTTGCGTGGTTCTTAAATGAGACTGCACCTCAGGTGAACCTCCTAAAGAAGGTCAACCCTCTAATGCACAGGTTGCGTAAGATGTGGAAGCATGAAAACATTCAGACTTCTTGTGGGTCACAACTATGTTTTGAATGGTCTGATGGGCATCTTTGTACAATATGTATTGCAAGACCATGACTGCCAAAGAATTACGAGAGTCATTGGAACGCAAGTACAAAACAGAGGATGCTGGTACAAAGATGTTCTTTTTTAGAAGAGTGGATCTACTGAAACCTTGTTGAGTTTTAATGTAGAAATAGATCATGTGAAACAGATCTATTAAGATCTTCTTAATGGAAATTGACAACATCATATTACATATGTGTTTTTTGTTAAAAACATTATGTAATAAGCGATATTGTATAATTGTTTAGTCGAAAGACTTCCTTTAAATTGGTTTTGTATAACGTATCTTACAAAACATTAGCATTTTAAACAAAAGTCGATTAAAATCGTTTTTGTTAAGAAACACTATGTGAGGAAGCACGTTGTTAATAGTACCAAATTAGTTTCAAACTAATCATGAGACCTCATATTAACATTTAGAATGTCATGAGCGACATGAAAGGATCTGCTCTCGAACCTGTTAAAAGGGAGACAGATACTCGAGTTATGTGTATGGAAGATTCTTTGAAGCATTCAAAAACCTTATTTCCCATAACTATGCGTTATATGGTCTGAATGACATGAAAAGTAAGGCCATGAGGGAATCCGACCTTAGATAATAGTGGATTAGCACTTCGGTATCATGTCATGTATATGGTGATAATATTTTGATTAACTCTTTTAATGCAGTTGAGAATGGAGATAACAATGTTTTGGAAATTCTCCAACTGCTAATATCAAGGGAAAAGGAGATGTGATTCACATCTGGAAAAGAGCCTAAGTTAACCAACACATTGTACGTACCGAAGATTCATAGGAATCTTATGCCCGGATGGTTGCTTAATGAAATTTGGCTTTCATCTTGTGTCCGTACGGGTTACGCCTTTCAAATGTTTAAACTGAATGTATTTTCCAATGGTCATTTTAGTAAAATGTGTGCGAATTTAGCTTATTTGATTTTTTAAACGTATGGCATGGCTGACTCAGACATGTTTAAATTGTAACTCAAAATGTTGTCTAATTAAACCAAATTGGATACCCACCTTTTGTATTGACACGGACTATAAAATTAAAACTTGTGTTGAAGCCAAATTGACAAGATTATCTTCTCTCTTGGTTAAACAGAAATAACCGAACCCCTTGATATGATTCACATGGTTTTATGTGATTTGGAATTAATACCTACTAAGGTAGCGAATAGCGAGTACTTCATCATATTGGCAGATGGTGGTTCGACTTATTATTGGAAACAAGGTGGTTCGAAGTCATATCGGAGGTGAATATGTGTCTCCATTTCTAAATTTATGTGCTAAACTTAGAATAAGACATAAATTTATTGCTCTTGATATAGAAAAGAATCATGCCTTAGAAGATATGGTTAATGTCATGTTTGTAAGTCCCAACTACTTATCTTTTAGATATTACCGCTGTAAAAAATAAGATATAAGCAAAAGGAGACGTAGAGTATGAAAGAAAACTATCCTATAGTATGTGTAGCAAATGTAGGGGGTATCTAGCTAAGATATCTGCATTGAACCCAATGTTCAAAAGATTTAACCTGAAACTGTAAATTGCATATTCTTAGCATATTCTCATAATAGTAGTGCTTATGGTTTCTTTGTGGTTGTTGATATACACAAGGATAACGATTAATGAATAAAAAAATGCTTTCCTTCATTGAAACGTAGTATTTCCTTATAAATAAAGAAAATTTGAATATCCATTTTGAGTTGTCCAAGATTAGAGACAACGGGATGATAATGATCTCCAAGTTGAGAGATAAGATCAACCCAATGAAGAAAAGGTTGAACCTAGAAGAAGCAAAAGGGCAAGAATTGAGAAATCGTTTGGACCCGATTTTGTTTCTTTTATGGTAGAAAATGAATACTTCTTATCGAGAAGCGTCAGAATGGCTCAATGGAAAGAAGCCATTAAAAGTGAAATAGATTTTATTTTACAAATACATACTTGGGAGCTCGTGGTTTTACTTTCGGGTTGTAAATCACTAGGCTATAAATGGATCTTCAAGAAGAAGATGAAAGCCGATGGCACCATTGACAAGTACAAAGCAAGATTGATGATCAAAGGATTTAGACAAAGCGAAGGTCTAGGTTACATTGATACTTATTCGCCTGTTACGCGAATAACCTCGATTAGAATGGTATTTGCTATTGCCGCATTAAGGAATTTAGAAGTTCACCAAATGGATGTGAAACCGGCATTTCTAAGCGGAGATTTAAAAGAAGAAATATATATGAAGCAACCAGAGGGTTTCATGGCTCTTGGACTAGAGAGCAAAGTTTGTAGGCTTGTTAAGTCATTATATGGCTTAAAGAAAGCTCCTAAACAAGGACATCAAATTTCACCATATCATGTAAGAATGTGGATTCGAAATTAATGGAGGTATGTGTGTACTCCTATGTTTATACATAGATGGTATAATTATCACTAGAAATGATAAGAAGATAAACAAATCCACTAATGATATGTTGGAGTCAAGATTGACATGAACTTCATTAGTTGTTGAATATGGTTCTTGCAACTAAGGTCATGTGAACCAATATGGATTTGTTTTGATGTAAAAAACATTATAAGGACAATATTCTTGAGAGGTTCAATTATGGGGGATTCCGACCTAGCTAGAATTCAATGACATCTTTTAATCTAAAAGTGTTTCCCATTTTGAATAATCAAAGAATATTGGGCATCTTATGTGTTTAATGACGTACGTCTAACCTGATTTGGAACTTATAGTCAGGTTAATAAGATATACCAGTAATTCAAGTGGGGACCATTTGAATAAGTATTACATGAGTACTATGATTGCATTATAGAAGATATCCGACTGCTATCAAATGATAGAGTAATGCAAATACGGATTCTTATATGTATAAGAATCTAGATCCACTAGAGTGGATGTATTTACATTAAGTGGAAAGATATGTCATAGAAATCTTGAAAGTATTTCAAATAGACGCTTATAGCTAAATCTATGATGAAATCTGAATTTATCATTTAAGATAAATTTATAGAATATATGGGATATTTACGTTAATTCGTAATGGACATACCAAGATGGCGTAAACCGGTAACGACCATGTTCATAAAGTGTGATAGTCAATAGAAATTTGTTAGGATCATTAAAAGTGTCGATTATGTGATTTTGTATTATTTAAGTCATTAGTGTTTCTTTTGATAATGTCAAA
>BQNB010005967.1:7485-29985 GCA_026074375.1 Tanacetum coccineum
CCTTTCAGAAATGACAGATTTGAGAAAAGCTAACAAAATGAAAATTAGCTTAATGAGATCTTAACCCCAGATAATGAACAACTAATATTAACCTTAATAAGCATGAGTTAACAGCTAAATAAGCAATAATCTAAGACTTAAGCTATTTTACTATTTGTTTTTGGTTTTTTTTTAAGATTTATATGACAGAAAATGTAATATCAAGACTATATCTAAAAAGTTAAAAACAGATGACGAGACATGTAAAATAAGCACAATGTAACACTAATGAACATAAATAAGCAGATACCATAAGCACATAAGCAAAATATAAGCTACTCAAACTATTATTTAAGCTAAAAGAAATAAAGACAAAATGAAATAGAAAGAGACTTACAAAATCCTCTAGCTAAACAAGAGGTATCATTTAAGGCAGCTACAAGCTCCCTAGCTTAATAATAAGCTAGGGTATAAGTCCATGGGGATCCTTCCCTTTTAGACCCCCCTTCCATAAACTCACAATCCCAAAATGTAAAGGTGATAGTTATTTTAGCTGATTTTTTATAAAATTAGTAAGATTAGGTTCAGTTAAGCTCCATCAAGAGCTTATAGACTCTTGAGAGCTGAAATAGGCTTATTATGACTTATTGAGACCATATTGAGCTTATGAGTAAAGGAGTAAGAACAATTAAAACAAACACTAGATTTTATTACTTAAAAACTTCCATTACTTCAGAATAAAAGGTCATTACATGATTTAAGGGAAAAAAATTAAAATAAGCTAAATATTACTAAAGACTAGAAAAAGGTAAAATAAAGATAAAGTAAAAAAAAGTGTTCTGTGTATGTGAGGGTGAGGGCTTATTTATAGCCTCCAATCCTTCAATCCGTACCCTTGATTCTTCTTTCATCTTTAATCTCTATTTTGAGCCGTTATATCATTTGTGGACACTTGAGGATTGCTAAACTGTTATTCTTTGATTGTGACAGCTTGTGCTTCTTTTGTGAGTAGATTAGCACAAAAACCCATCACTATGTGTGCTTTCACCATTGCTGACGTGACTTGAGTTTGAGTGAGCTAAAGTAATCCATTGATATGACTGAAATGACCCTCTTATCTTGCTAACGAGCTCTTGAATTGACTAATGGACCCTTTAATTCCCATTTACCCTCTCATTTACCTAGGCTGGTGATTTTTGTAGTGACGAATGAACAGTAAATGGCGCTCAATCTTTTGACTGTTATTTCAGTTAGAGTTTGAGGTTATTGCATTTCCAGCCCTTGTCTTTCTTATCTCCCTTTTTAGTCTAAAACGAGTTTTAGAAATTACAAGACTAGTCCTTGTGGTTTTTTTATGGAAATGAAATGGACTTGTTAAATGGGCTTTTGATTGGGCTTTTGGGCTATTTGGTATCCGGGTATGATAATTTAGGGTTTTTCAGGCCCATTAAGGTTTTTAAGGCCCAATAAGAGGTGAGGGGTCATTTTGGACTTTTGTGAGATTTTGAGGGTTGAAATGAAATATTGTGGGTTTTGTCATTTTAGTGGTTGACTGCTGTTGACCATTGTTTGACTGATTTTGACTGAAGGCTTGACATTTCTGGCTTCGGCTTTGAATCTTTGGCTTCTTTTTGTACTCTTCTGATTCTCGTGTCCGTGCTTGCCCGTTTTTGACTGTTTTCTTGTGATTTTTGATATATCCATACCTGCACACACAAAACACAAATACAAGCATATTTTTGCCATTTTAGACTGTTTTGGGTTTATTTGGGTTATTTTAGGTATTAACGGATATGTGTATTTTACACTTATCAATCATACTGTTTTTAGTCATAATTTTAAGTATATAATTAGAATGAGAATAAATTTTTCAATAACAGAAATGACACCCGAGTTTAACTATATAGGCTGTGTTTGGCAACAAACATTTTGGAGCGTTTAGGAGCGACAAACGGTAAGCCGTAAACATTTTAGATGAAAAGCTTGTTTGGCAACACCTCAACAAGCGTTTGAATATTATTTAACCGCTCCAATCTCAAATGCTTATTGAAGAAGCATTTCGAAACTGCTCGAAGCTGTTTGTTATAAAATTATATTTATGCCCCCAAATATATAATTTATACTTTCTTTAATTATGTTATATGCCTTTTTTCGTAATTTTACACTTTTTAAATACAGCTTTCAGCTACGTTATCAAACATCTTTTTTTAAACAAACAACTACTGCTTACTGCTCTTACTTACTGCTCTTGCTTACTGGAGAACGCTCATTGGATGCAATATTTAACTGTAAAACATCTAAAAAACATAAACAATAAAAATAAAACGGAGTGAGTAATATGAAAAAAAGAAACATTTAACTGTAGAACGCTCATTGGATGCAATATTTCTTCTAAAACAAAAGTTATTATTAGTTTATTACTATCATTTAATGTTTTTTTTTAGACACCAAAAGACAGTTATCATGTGACATAGAAC
Organism: Tanacetum coccineum; assembly: GCA_026074375.1. Lineage (NCBI taxonomy): Eukaryota > Viridiplantae > Streptophyta > Magnoliopsida > Asterales > Asteraceae > Tanacetum > Tanacetum coccineum. The sequence continues at coordinate 9,942 of BQNB010005967.1, forward strand.
AAGAAAGTAATAAATACACAAAATTATAAAAATTGATAAACTTGATTAATGGATGTCAAGAAAGCCACGTGTATTATATAAAGTAACGTGGACCATCCGCTGTCTACCGTCCTTAAATAACGGGACAAATTTTATTTTTAACTTTTAAGTGATACTTTAGTGTTTTTGCCATATGCGATGAATAAAAGAGAAGAAACATCATATTAAATACTTCTTTCGTTTTAAAATTATTATTCTTCGATAAAAAGCACGCAGTTTAATAAACGTGTTTATTACTGCTTTTTTTTTACTTTTTGATAGAATAACAGTTTTATCTTTAGCTAATTAATTAAAATATTATTTAAAGTTTGTAAGTACAGTATAATTTCAAACAAGAGTAATATAGTAAACTTAACTAAATTTCCTTATCTATTTTTAGTAGTGGACAATTAAATTAGGACATCTCAAAAAGGAAACGTAAACAATAAAAATAAGACGTAGGGAGTATTAAGGGAATTTATTTGCACACTCATTTTTTTATCGTGACATTTTTTTCTGTACATTACATGTTTGTACAGTATGTTTTAACTGATTGTACAATGAATGTCTCAATCAAAAATTTAAATGTGCAAATCACCAGCCGAGTATTTAATAATACTCGTACGAAAATGTTATTACCTCGGGTTAATTAGTCTAAAAGTGAGTTAATGTTAAGAAAAATAGTAACATGTGTGTTGCCGTTTTATATGGTCGCTATAAATGCAACGGGTTTCATGTTAGAACGCTTACGACAGTTGTTTTGTTTCATACTTTAAGCATAAAAATGACAGTATCCTTGCTGCTTATAAAAAACGAGTTTCGTAACCCGTGTGTCGTTGCAGAACGCGCGAAACTAATTTTGCAACGGACCTCAAGTATTGTTTATCAGTCGTTGGATCTAAGCTTTGAACGACGTACTTCATGTGACTATTTCAGTAAGTTTCTTAAGAATATATATTAAACTTCAACATTTTTTATAAAATCGTACGTCAGAAGCATTGCAATATTGTGCTCGTTTTGTTGGCAGTTCGATGGTCTTTTCAATAGAATATTTCTTTACGGATAGATATACGTTCCATATTTGATAAATAAATTTGTTATATAAAAAAAGTTGTAAATAAGTAAAAAAGTTTAAGGTCGTTTTAGTAACTTTGAGGGTGCGTTTTGTAATTTTTTTTACATCGTAAATGATGAGTTTTTTTAGTATCACATAATGTTGCCCAAGAATTCGGCCCTTTAATACATAGTAATAAAATAATGTCAATTTGTGAGTTTTGGATTTTTGAAAACTTAAAACTTAATCTAATAAACTATTAATAATATGTTAATCAAAAACTAGAAAACTATTCAATTCGTGTATTAATTTAAGAAAGATATTTTGTTCGTATACTAACTAAGAAACTATTAACAGTATGCCAATGAAATAAAACGGTTAATAGTAATCTATGAAACTATTAGGGCGTGTTTGGTACATACCTATGGGAATGGCGGAATCACAATGATATCCATTATAATTGTTTGGTTGTTATGTTTAGGAATCAAATTATTAATTGATATCAATTGACTTATAAAAGGGGGAAGAGACTCATTTCTTAGTTCATTCCTGTGAGGCCACTGTTTTTGTTTCGATCATGAAATTTACTCTATTCTATTCTCCTTTTTTTCCCCATGACGTTGATTATTTTTTTAATCTTTTGGTTTCTTTGTCACAACCAAATTGGGTTTTTATGTAAGGCAAGACATAGAAGATGAAGGTGTCCTATCATTTTGTATTTCTATGTTACCCGCTTCATGATTTTTCTAGAAAAGTAACCTATGAATTTTATCGTTATTTTTTTTATAATTGGTTGTAAATAAATGCTGTAGGGTTATGGATATATTAGTTTGTTGAATGCACATACCCAATTGTTTGGTATTGAAAACCAAACAATGTATATCGACTTGTCATATCTATTCTGATTCCATTACACTATCAAATCTATACTGATAGTCATTCTTTGCGACAAACCAAACGCACCTTTAGTAACAATGTAACACCCTTTTAATGGAATGAAATGAGAAGAGGTTTACAACTCACAATATAAACACTCTTTATATGTTTCCTGACAAAATATAAAAATTATACTTTTATTGAGCGTTAACCAATAGGGGTGACCTAGCTGTAAGGGCTTAGCCTTTAGGACGAGAAGTGCCTAAGGGTCTTGGATTCGAATCATAGGAAGAAAATTAATCTCCCATTGGCCACAGAGGTTCACCTGCCTTGACTCCGGGCTATCAAAAAAGGATATCTATTCCGATTCCATTACACTATCAAATCTATACCGATAGTCATTCTTTGCGACAAACCAAACGCACCTTTAGTAACAATGTAACACCCATTTAATGGAATGAAATGAGAAGAGGTTTACAACTCACAATATAAACACTCTTTATATGTTTCCTGACAAAATATAAAAATTATACTTTTATTTGAAGTATCGTATTTACAACATTTTTAAATTAAACTTTGATCATTTTGCGTTGTTCGCAAAACATTACACAAATCACTTAACCAAAATATTACTACTACAACTATTAAGCGTTAACCAATAGGGGTGACCCAGCGGTAAGGGCTTAACCTTTAGGACGAGAAGTGCCTAGGGGTCTTGGATTCGAACCATAGGGAGAAAATTAATCCCCCATTGGCCACGGAGGTTCACCTGCCTTGACTTCGGGCTATCCAAAAAGGATAGTCGGTCTTGGGAATAGTCGGCTTGTAATGTCAAGTCGAACACCCGGGTTATCAAAAAAAGAAAGAAAAAACGACCGGATGTTATAAAATATTGTTACTATGCACTAGTACTCGTCTAGTATATTAAAAGTATTATTTTCTTATGCATACCTTTTGTAACCTTTGCCCTTTTTGTGTTCTGAATATTTTATTTATAGTCCTTTGACTAATTGACGTTTGTCAGTTTATTCAGATTTTGTACCGTGTTGACGGTGGTGATTTTATGAGAATTGTTGTGATTTCTGGTTTATTGTGATTAATAATCCCTTTTTGGAATGTATTATTATGTTATTTGTATTCCGGGTGGTTTGACCCGTAAATTTTGAGAAATGCCAAAAAACGAGTCCTAACACGTCCGTTAATGTCCAAATGAATTTTTAAGGGTTTAAAGTGAAAATATGTCAAGTAAATACTCTAAGTTATTGGAAACGTATTTTTAAACTGAATAAAAATGCTAAGTAACTTTGGGGAGTATTTTACGGTTGAGTTTTACGAGTTTTTAAGTGATCCCGACACGAAAAGAAAGACAAAAGGGGGCAAGATGCCTACTTTCTAGCTAATATGTTTCTTGGTACCATTATATTCTCATAACCTTAACACTTTTTCTCATAATCCTTTTCATTTAAAAAAAATACAACACACTAGTGTGTGTGTGTGTGTTCGTCCGCCCCTAAACCACCACAAACCATCATAAATTTTCCAACTTTAATCAAGAACGTGATATTCCGGGTTGATACGAGTATTTAGGTATTCATTTAAACAACGTGTTAATACAAATATTCGCGCAAAAACGATATTTATATTTAATGATCTTCATGTTTTGATAATAACAAATATAATGTCATACTACGTAAAAGTTTACGTAAACAAGTTATTTAGTCGAAAGTTTACTTGACGCCGACAAATCACTTAAGGTATGAATATGACATTATTAAACATAGTTAATGATCAAAGAAAAATATTATCATTTGCATAAATCTTTTCTAATCAAATTATTTAAGCTAACACATTATTAATCATAAGCTAGTTATATTAATCATGTAAGACAAAATAAGATTAACCATAAGTGGAAACAATCTTTCCAAATCGTCCCAAATCTAAAAAATCTTTCCTTATTGGTGATAAGAAATATTTTTGTTCTAGAAGAATTTATTAAACTAGTTTTAATAAGTACAAAACAATATTTTGTATAGATTTGGAGTTAATCACAAAATGACAATTTTTGTCCAAGCTCCACCCACGGATCCACCAAAAGCACTGGACGGATCCAGGAGATGGGGGATCCGTGGGTCGTACGTCTTGCTCTCTTGGGCCAAATTTGAATTTTAAAAGGTTGCCTATAAATACCAACCCCACTCTTTCATTTTAAACAACTCTTGACAAATATTTTCTCACATGTATTTTATCTTTTATATACTCTTTGATCATTATACTTGTTACATAATCTATTACAAGTGATCAACTCATTCTACTCTTTAGTGAAGAACACTCAAGAAGACGTCAAGCTTCAAGTGTTAATAGTTTAGCTGTGTCATCACGTTTGTGATAATCATTCATCTTGTTATCTTGTGTTGTATGTTGTGTGTATTATATGTGTATGATAGGTTAGTATTTTAGGCCTCAAAATACATAGTGTGTTAGATTGGTTCTATCTCGAAGTAGAACTCGGTATTTAGCTTAGTACCGAAAAAGTGTAAGCGGCGTGTACGGTTTTCTCCGCCTAAAGGGAGCTTGTTGACATAGTGAAGATAACTCTCAAGTTGGGTAGTTGGGGAGTGGAGTAAGGCGATGAGGTGCTTCGTAGCCGAACCACTATAAATCATTGTGTCATCGGTTTGATCTTTCTTATCTTTACTTGCTTATATTTCGTAGTTTGTTTATTTACTTATTGCATCGCTATCATATACACTTGTGCATATCTCTTGAATTCACATAAGTCGACAATCTAAATTTTAATTTTAAAACGGTAAAAACTATTCAACCCCCCTTCTAGTTTCCATAATTGGTATCAAAAGCCTAGGTCACCCAAGATCTTTAACGTATATTGTACACTAAAGCTTGAATCGATCTATGGATTCGGATAAATATCTAGAAGGGCAATCTATGCAAAGACCATCTCTTTTGAAAGTGATCATTTTATTTATTGGAAAAATAGATTTGAAACTTATGTGAAATCAAAAGATTTAGATCTTTGGCATATTATCTTGAAAGGTGATTTTCCGCCGGTTGCTAAAAACAAAGAAACCCAAGTTTTGGAAACGGTTCCTTTTGAACAACAAGATGATGATCTTAAAAAGAAACTTGCTAAAAATAATAAAGCTAAAATGGTTCTTTACAATGCTTTACCTAAAAAGGACTACGAAAGAATTTTTATGTGTAAAACGGCTAAAGATATTTGGCAATCGTTGTTAATGACACATCAAGGTAATAGCCAAGTAAAGGATAATAAAATTGATCTTCTTGTTTAACAATATGAAAAATTTACTATCATTGAAGAAGAATCTATTGATAGCGGTTTTGCTAGATTTAACACTATTATTACTAGTCTTAAAGCTCTTGATGAAGGTTTCTCTAGCGAGAACTATGTTAGAAAGTTTCATAGGGCTCTACATCCTAAATGGAGAGCAAAGGTCACGGCGATTGAAGAATCGAAAGATTTGTCATCACTAGCTCTAGACGAGCTTATCAGCAATCTAAAAGTACATGAAGTTGTCATGGAAAAAGATTCTGAAATTTATAAAGGCAAAAAGGAACGAATTAAGTCCATCGCCTTGAAAGCTAAGAAAGGGTCTAGTGATGATAAAATTTCGATATCCGAAAGCGATGACGAAGAATATGCTATGGTCGTAAGGAACTTTAAAAAGTACCTTTGAGAAGAAAAGGTAAATTTGTGTCGTGGGTCTAGACCAAGATAAGAAAAGAATTCAATATCCGACAAAGAGATGAGAAGAAAGAAAGAGTGACCCGAAAATAGTTTTTAGTATGTGGTGAACCAAATCATCTCTATGCGATTGCCAAAAAACCACTGCAACAAAGATCAGAAAAGGGATTTCATTTATAGCTCTAGCGAGAATGACCCGAAACAAAACCAAATCGACGAAACTTGTCTACAATGGCTCAACTTCTAATTTAGTAACTCTTAACTCTCTTGCTACAAGTGATAATGCATATTCCTTTCTCTTGATAATGATAAATAAGCAAATTGAATAGCGATAATACTTATGTGAAATTAACAGGCTTAAAAAAAAAAAATCATTAACAACAATAAAAATTTAAAAAACTAAAAGAGATCTTTTAGATAATGAAATTTAGAATTAAACGAGTAGAATTAAGAAACTTGAAGAAGCAAAAAATTGAAATGGCATGTAAGCGCGTGTGATGAACTTAAATTGGAACACAGCCAACTTAAGAAACTCAATTAAATTTTGTTTAATTTTGATAAAAAAATGCTAATTCACTAAGAGAAATAGTTAACCAATCAAAAAGTCACCTTATTGCAAATAGTTCTAAGGATTTGGATATCGCTAAAGCGTCAATCAAGCGAACTAAAACACTATTTCTGTTGGAATCGTCCCACTTAAAAAGTGACAGACGGATCCACCATTAAGGGTCAACGTGATCCAACCGTACTGGATCCGTAGTCCGCAATGAAGACCAAAAAGGGACAAAACTCGTTTTTTAGTCCACTTTTTAATCTTCTAGATCGGATTTTGTTTATTACGAAGGATGAAACTAATAAACATAATACATTAGAAAGTCAAAGAAAAACCTCTTAAAACCATTACTCAAAAGCGTTAATAGGTATATGTCAAAACCAGAGTCTAGATCGAAAACTGACCGCCACACTAAGAAACATTTTCTTCCTCATCCAATATACAACCACGCCTCAATCTAGGATAAACTACTAGACAACCACTTCCATCAAAAAATCTATCCAAATGAATTGAACAACAACAAATCCAAGGACTTTGAACATAATGGGAAATTGTACCCATTTTCAATAATCCAAATCAATTACCAACAATGCAGCGGGATGACAACACGTAACATTATTAGACCCATGAGATATTGGTGGGCCAAACCCTTGAATGTGTTTTTTGTTGAATAGGTATGCTTGAGACATGCTTGGAACCGGATGAGTGGAACAAAGATAGTGGTTGCTCCCAACATATACCGTTAACAAGAGTTTATTCTCTACCTACAAAAGCATAATGAACACAAAGGTAATGTAGTTTTTGGAAGTAACTTAAAAAAGGAAAGATCATAATAGGCAAAGGTACGATCTCAAGTGACACCTCTCACTGCTATCTAATGATAAAGAACACGTTATATAACTTAGCATTTATTTACTTATTCCTGGTCAATATTTGTACAATAAGTTTCACGTATTTATTCACGAGACGAAAAATGGTAGTGAAAAAATTAAAGAGGGTAAATATATAGGTAAACGGAGATTAGGAAAAATGATTTGTACTTAATACAATTAGGAAATAATCTCAAGAACAAATTATTCTCGCCACGGTAGTGGTAACTCTACCTTATGGCCTAGAATACTTGGCCACAGGAAAATATGCGTTTCATTCAACACTTTGTCATCTAAAGAATTAAGTTAGAAACTTACCTAAACAAAAATATGATAAACCTTTTTGTGATGCTATGTTAAAATTGGGAAAACAACCCTTACAGTATAAAAGCTAAAGAATTGGTTTTCCACTAAAAAAAGATGTTTTAGAACTATTACATAATGGACCTTATTTGTCTATTATCGGCAATTAAAAAAGCATGGTAGGTAATTTATACACCTTAGTTGTAGTAAGATGATTATTCTAGGTATACATGGACTAGATTTTTAAAGACTAAAAATGAAGCTTTTGAGAAATTTGAAATATTAAGTAGGAAAATTCAAAACCAACCTAGGTAAGTTTCTATAAATAGCCAATAGAACTGATCTTGGTCCGGGAATTTGATAATGAAGTACAATTCGAGCTTAATGTGATGGCACTAAGCATTACACAAAGATAGTGGTTGCTCCAAACATATGACCGGTAACAAGAGTTTATTCTCTACCTATAAAGCATACGACGTAGGTAATGTTGTTTTTGGACCATGCTTAATGAACAATCCATTCCATAAAAGTTTTGGTGTAATGCCGTTGATACGTCAACTTATATATTAAATATAATATTAATTCGACCAATACTAGGAAAAACTCCTTATGAAATATTTAGAGGTAGGAAACCTTCTTTGGAATATTTTAAAGTATTTGGAAGCAAATGCTTCATCTTGAATACTAAAGACCATCTAACCAAGTTTGACCCAAAGTCATACGAAGGTGTTTTTCTAGGATATTCTCAATATAGCAAAGCTTATGTGGTATTAAATAAACACACAATGAAAGTCGAAGAATCACTCAACGTTGTAGGAAACTAGAAGGGGGGTTGAATAGTTTACTGGTTAATTGTCCGTTTTAAAACTTTGCTTAGAAATATGTTTGATTCGAGTTGTATATCAATCAATCAACAATATGAATCACAATTAAACTATCTAATGTAATGAACTAAGTAGACAATAACAATATAGAGAGATAGAGAAAGAAACGATCAAACCAAGACACCAAGATTTATAGTGGTTCGGCTACGAAGCACCTCTTCGTTCCTACTCCACTCCCCGAGTACTCCACTCGAGATTTCACTATGTCAACAAGCTCCTTTTAGGCAGAGAAAACCGTTTACACGTCGCTTACTTTCTTTTCTGACACTAAGCTAGATATCGAGTCCTAATCTTAGCTAGAACTAATCTATGACTTCACTAAGTCTTTATACACTCACAAGATATATACCCTTGGATTGGCACACAATCCAAATCACACTAATACACAATTTACACTATTGGATCTACACACGATCCAATTTACACAACAACACAAAGTAAATATAATGAAGATTTGTGATCTTGACGACGAAGAGAGAGATCACTTGATAACAATTCATATGTAGAAGAATACGATTGTTCTTCTCTTGCACTTGATTAGAAGAAGAAGGGAGGAAGAAAGAATTAATAGTGATCAAGATATGTGTTTTAGAAAGAAAGAAAGAAGAGAGAAAAGTAGATCTGAGAAAATTCATGGCAAGAGGTTCTGTTTTTCAGATGGGGTGGCCCAGTATTTATAGAAGAAAAAAAAGAGCCGTTGTGCTGGCGGCGATCCCGGCGGTCCCTAATATATAAGGGGGCCGCCAGGCCAATAAAGGGGCCGCCGTAGAGTACGCTCCTCTTTTTGTCTTTTTGTGGGGAAGGTATTATCTGTTTTGGAACCTTCCATTTTGGAAGGAAAAATCTGATTTTAAATTTAATGTTTTAATAAAACATTTCTTTTATGAATAAATATTTTGTTTTTATATTTTTATAAAAACACTTTTGTAGAAATGTAAGGTTTAAGAAAAAATATTTTCTTGATCACTAATCATGTTTAATGATTTGTTTATTCATACCTTAAGTGATTAATCTTAGAAATAGAATTTTATGATTAGTAATTTATAAACGTTTATTTTTATCGTAAACGTTTTTACATTTTGTTATTATCAAAACATTGAGAGGTCGAAAAATATAAATAACGTTTTTAGACATTATTTGTATTAACAATCTCCCCCTTTTTGATGATGACAAAACATAAACTCATTTAGTATAAAAGTAGAAGTTTATAAATTATTAATGAGTTTAATTCTATTTCTCCCCCTTTTGTCGAATCCAAAAAGGTTGATCGTCGAGTCGTAGTAGAGAGAAAGAAATCGACGATTAAAGACTCCCCCTTGATGTAAGCTCCCCCTTGTTCGGGGCACCAAAGGATCGATCTTACGATGATTTGTTTGCTATAAAACAAGGTTAGAAGTACATGTGCAAGCCAACATAGCATGACAAATATCTTAAGAGAATAAATCACACTTTTTGAAACTCATAAATAAAGTTCATTCAAATTGGTAGAAAGATCATACATAGTCATAAGGACAATATATGATGATACAACATAAGATAATTATAACAAAACACAGCATATTAAAGCATAGGTGAACATGAATCTAAAAATACATTAATCCAAGATGATTCATGATTCATAGATATGACTTTTAAACAAAATGTCTATGGATTATCAATTATTAAGCCATTTGAAAAAGGGTCTATGGTTGAGGTGGAAAATGAGTTGTGAAGGCGGTGGTTAGAAGATACTCGAGATGAGCAAACATAATGTTTATTTCATCTCGAAGGTTCAAATGTAGGTTACGTTTGTGGAAACAACAAATACAAGTTGACCCATAATAGCCATGATAGTTGTAGTAGAGTGGATGTCCCATGATAGGAGGTTGAGGTGGTGGTGGTGATGGTGAAGGTGGACTTGAGATATTTTTTAAGAGGTGTGATTGGTGATAGTGATAGAGTAATATCCAAAGAAGGAAGGCTTTGAAGTGGTTGAGGGTTTAAAGGTCTAGGAGGGACATCCAAGATGTTCTCAAGCAAATGGTTTAAAGGTTGAGGAGAGGTTGGTTCAATTGAAGATGGAGGTGAGATTTGAAGTTTTGATTGAAAAGAAGAAGATGTATTATCTTGGCTCGAGGAGGTTTGATTTGTGGATGAAGTTTTTGATGGTGCATTTAGAGAAGTTGGGGTTGAGGAAGTAGTGGTAGGAGAAGGTGTAGTGGTGACTTCTTCATCACTAGAGATGTTGACAAATAGTTGTCTAGGAGGGATTATGGTTAATTTGATTTTCTTGGAAGGGTTTGAAGAAGAAGCATTGGTGGAATTCATGGTAGATTTTGGTTAAGGAAGATGAAGATGACAAGAGGAATAAGAAGAGGGATTATTTAATTTGAAAGCAAGTGATAAAAATGGAAAATCATGTGAGTTAAGAAAACACTTTCCAAAAGTTGTTTAGCAATATGCAGAAGTGTTAGCTGGGTCTAAGAAAGAATAGTCAACTACACAGAAAACCAGGAGTCATAGTAAAATTTCTGTGACTTTTGATGGCGGTCCCATATTTATATGGCGGTCCCAGATATATTAGGGGGCCGCCCCTTATATATGGGAGCCGTTCTCTAGAGACAGGAAATTTTTCTAGTTTTCCTGATTTTTTGTAAATCCTGTACAGAAAAAATTTCCTATTTTTTTTCTCTTTTGTAGTCAATTCCAATTCATCATGAATCATCTATCATTCAACAATCAAGGTTATAAAACTAAATATCCTAAGTTCAATCAAGAAAGCATGTATATAGGCAAATTGACACATTCACAAGCATGCATAATATCATAAGAACAACTAAAGTATATTAAGGTGTACGCGAACATGGATTTATGTTTCAAAGTTTGGACGATTTCACGAGTGAGGATTTGATATTCGAGAACATCAATCTCTTCCTCATGACGGATGCGGCGGACTTGACCTTCTCAATCAATTCAAATAGACGAGATGATGTCCTTAATAGGAGGAAGGTTGGTTTGATATGGACCATCCGTAGGGATACCATATGCCAACTCATCAAGTCTCCATCTATCGGTGAAGACACACGCGCCTTGACACGGAACGTCAAGAATTTGAGCAAAAGTTTTAAGAGAGTAGGAGAAGAGTTGATTTTGAATCACAAACTCGACAAACATTTGACCTTCGTCAACTTGATTGGTTAAGGAGATTGCATAACGGAACTAGGGGGAAGGAGTGCTTGCACACACAGAGGTCCCTTTGTTATTTTCATCTTCCTCATCATCATGAGATGCGATGAGGATGGTATCGAAGGTATGAGGAGGAAGTGGAAGGCGAACTATTCTCGGTGCCACGATCCCTTTGAACTTTTCGCCCTAGTGGGCGGCAAAGAGGATTCATGACTCGATCGTACAAAACATAGAAACGGTGTGGACATCAGGGATATCATCCATTGATGAATTTAAACAAACGGGTTAAATAGCATACGTAGGGTAGAATTCTCCGAGCTTGTTTAGTGACCCACTACATTCGTTTTGCCATGATAATAAGCAAGATTAATTTTTTTCGGAGTGTACAACACTATAAAGCATAAACAAAGACATGCGGGAACTGATCCGATTACCCCCAGAAGAGACGTTTTTCCGGTTTGATTTCACTCTAAAGGATTTAAAAGTTTAGACGATTTCACGATGTGAGGATTTGATATTCAGAGAACATCAACTTCTTCCTCATGGATAGATGCGACGGACTTGACCTTCTCTACAATTCGATAGACGAGATGATGTCCTTATACGAGGAGGTGGTTTGATATTAGACCATCCGAAGGTGATACATAATGCCTCAACCTCATCAAGTCTCCAACTATCGGTAAAGACACACGCGCCTTGACAAGGAACGTCAAGAATTTGAGCAAAAGTTTCAAGAGAGTAGGAGAAGAGTTGATTTTGAATCACAAACTCGACAAACATTTGACCTTCGTCGGAATAATTGAGTTGAAATTGACTATAAAACTCAAGAATGAAACGAGGACAGATTTGTTCATTTATTTCAAGAAGACAGTTGAACTCGACAAAGTGGAATAAAGACCGAACATAATTTAGATCCGCAAAGTTGTCAAAAACCACCCGACCCTCATGGATATAGCGTTCTTCAAGGTTCATTAGTTTTTCTCTTATTGGAGTACGGAATTCATGTGAGATTTTAGGGATATAGTGTCTTGTATTTTTGTAGTCTTCAGATGATTTTCGAGGCATTGTCACCTAAGGTAAATTAAACAAGATCACATTTTAATTTCTTATACATGTATTGATGTTTTGAGTTAGTGCCTAGTGTGTGCCTATATGCAACAAATGTGGAGTAACGATTAACTCGACCTAGAAATAAAATCCTAAGAGTTAACCCAAACGCTCCTTAATTGATTTTATCATCCAACAAGTTGAAAAACTACATATGAATTATGTATCACGAAATTTTGTTCATGGTCATTTGCATGTGTTTGAAACGTCTTTAGGTGTATAACAATGCATAACAACAATTTTATTATGTTCCTAACGTGAGTGATTTGAAAATAAAATTGGGGTTTTAGTTCAAAATCAATTTTTCTACAAGCTCACTAATATGTGCAACTTCCTATGTCTCCCGGGAAAGAGTTTAGTTGTACATTTATATTTCCTAGTAGTTCTAATGAACAAAAATGAAGAAAAAGGGAAAAATCCCCAATTTTTATTTTTGGTGTTCATGATGAACCTTAGACTCAAATGAAACAAATAGATGAATTGACTTACAATTGATGATCTATGTTGTTTGTTAGGATTGATTATTAGTGGTGATTTTGACCTTAATTGATGTTTTAATGTTTTGGATTTGAGTTTTGGGTTGGGTTATTATGCGTTTTCGTTCACTTGAGTACGAAAGGAAGTATTTGTTTTCGTGGTTTGATTTTTTTTGTATAAGTGTTCATATTTTTGATTGTCCTGATGGCGGGTCCCATATTCTCTGGCGGTCCCAAAATATATGGGGGCCGCCTATCTGGGGGCGCCCTCAGGCTACGTTTTTGAACTTGATTTTGACAAAAAATTTGCGAAGAGATGTGACTTTTTAATTTGCATTTCGCGAATTAAAGGTGCTTAAAGTACTTCGGATGAAGTATTTAAGTTGTCACGACACGGAGTAGAACACAAACTAGAATTGAGACAGAAGAAGGAGAAGCGGACTTATATGATTTATGGAATGTGTTCCATCATTCCTAAACCAAATGTAGAAGTTAAACGATTCACGTTTAAGGGAGTTTAGTAAGAATGGTCGGCGATGTTTGCGACGGACGGACTTTTTCGATTGAGATATGTCCTTTCTGGACATTATCACGAAGAAAGTGGTGACGTATTTCGATGTGTTTGGTACGAGAGTGTTGCACGGGTTTTTGCTAAGGTCAATCGCGCCTTTATTGTCACACATGATGGGAACGTCATCGAGTCGTACGTCATAGTCGATGAGAGCTTGTTTCATCCATAGTGCTTGTTGACATGCCTTTCCGGCGCTTACGTATTTGGCTTCGGTAGTGGATATAGCAAGAGCGGTTTGTTTCTTCGAGAACCAAGATGTTAAACAACATCCCACGAACGTACAAATACCGCTAGTGCTCTTTCGGTCCACATAATCTCCCGTGTAATTCAGAGTCCAGCATATATACGGGTTTTCTATGCCCGAGGGGGGTCCCTTAAAACTACCTACTCCTATGTGCGTAGTGCCTTTCAATGTATCGGAAGATACGTTTAACCGCTTCAAGGTGAGAGGTTTTGGGAGCCTCTTGAAAGCGGGCACAAAGGTGAGATTTGAACTTTTCTTCTTAGTAAAAAGAGTGTTATCTACCATTCGTATTTTATATTCATGTTTAATAAGAAAAGCTTTTAATCTATCATACCAAGCTTTGGGTGCTTGTTTAAGACCATATAAAGCTTTCTTTAATTTATAAACATGATCATGTTTTTCAAAATCAATGAATCCCAGAGGTTGTACCACGTATACCTCTTCATTGATAAAACCGTTCAGGAATGCACTTTTTACATCCATTTAGACTAATTTAAAATCTAAGGCGCACGCACAGGCTAATAATATCCTAATAGATTCAAGTCTAGCAACCGGGGAATAAGTTTCATCATAATCGATGCCTTTTTGTTGGTTGTAGCCTTGAGCAACTAACCTTGCCTTATTTCAAGAAACAATACCGTTCTCGTCTAACTTATTCCTAAACACCCACTTGGTTCCTATAATTGTCATATTCTTAGGTTGTGGAACTAACTCTCAAACGTCGTTAGCAATGAATTGATTTAATTCTTTTTGCATGGCGACTATCCAACTTTTATCTCCTAAGGCGTCATTCACATTCTTAGGTTCTATAGTTGATATAAAACAGTAGAAGTTAATTTGGTTCTGGGCTTGTGATCTATGGGTTCTTTTGTTAAGGTTTCCTATAACATTTTCTAAGAGATGGTTCCTAGATTCCTTAATATTGACTATTTCGTCAATCTTTAATGTTTCACCCTCAACAACATTTTTTAGGTTTTTGTTTTCGATTTCCCTAATATCTTCGTCTTCATCTAAGTCATCATCCACCAAAGGTGATGTCTTAGAGGGTGGAGGAGTTTCATCGAATGTCACGTTGAGTGATTCTTTGATTTTCCTAGTATGTTTATTAAGAATGATATAGGCTTTACTATTTTGTCAGTATCCTAAAAAGACACCTTCATCTGACTTTAGGTCAAACTTGGTAAGGTAGTCTTTGGTGTTTAAAATGAAGCACTTGCTTCCAAACACTCTAAAATAGTCAAGAGTAGGTTTCCTACCTCTCAAGATTTAATAAGGTGTTTTTCCTAGGATGACTCTAATTAGGAGTCGATTGAGAATGTATGTTGAAGTATCTACGGCGTTACACCAAAACTTTTGTGTTAACGATTGCTCGTTCAACATGGTTCTACTCATTTCCTGAAGTGTCCTATTTTTCCTTTCAACCACGCCATTTGATTAAGGAGTGCGTGGAGCTGAGAAGTTATGAGTAATACCATTGGCATTACAAAACTCTCCAAATTGCACTTTATTATCAAATTCTCTATCGTGATCGGTTCTTATTTACACTATTTTACATCCTAATTGGTTTTGGATTTTCTTACTAAATATTTTGAATTGATTGAAAGCTTCAGTTTTATTCTTAAGAAATCTAGTCCAAGTATACCTAGAGTAGTCATCTACTATGACTAAGGTGTAGCGGTTTCCTCCGTAACTCCGTACGGTGAATGGACCAAAAAGATCCATGTGGAGAAGTTCTAAGCATCTAGTCATTGAGACTATGTTCTTAGCTTTGTAACTAACGTGAGCTTGTTTTCCAATTTTGCAAGCATCACAAAAATTTTGATCAAAATTAAGCTTAGGTAAGTTTCTAACTAATTCCTTAGAAGCTAACGATTGAATGAGACACATATTTGCGTGACCTAATCTTCTATGCCACAAGGTGGAATTCTCATCAATCGTTGCTAGACAAATTTGTTCCCTCGACTTATTTCCTAATTTTATCACATATAAGCCTTTCTTTCTAATACCTCTACCTATGACTTTACCGTTCTTAGTGATTTCACTATCATGTTCAGAGAAAGTTACTTTACACTTATTATCACATATTTGTCCTATACCTGGCAAGTTAAATCCTAAGTTATCAACATGTTCTACATTATCTATTTTGAGAGAGTCATTAGAAATCATACCTTTGCCAATGATGTTACCGCGAAGATTACTACTAAAAATGACATTACCTCCATTATATGCCTTGTAAGTGGAGAAGAGTTTTCGGTTACCCATCATATGGTTAGAGCATCCGTTATCATTGATCCATTCGTCGGGCTCCAAGTCGACTCCAAGGTATATCTATTTATATAAGACAATAACTCAAACATTTGGTCCTCAATATCTCATGGGTCCAAAGTTTTTAGTGCCAAACATCCCTTGCATTTGATGCAATTGGTTGGGATGTGAGAATGAAAGACACATTTCCCATGGCATGTAACTTTGGCGTGGAAAGTTGTTCCAAGTTACGGGAAATATATGAGGTTGGTTTTGTCGACCAACATGTCTTTTTGGTTGTGGCGTTTTAAAACGAGAAAAATTATTATTGACTCTTCTAGGAGGTGGAGTTTTTAATATAAAATTGAGTTTTGAAAATCCAACTCTGGGTTTAGATAATGGCTTATTGAATTGTTTAACTTCATTGTCAATAGCAACAGGAACTTTGAATTTGTTTACAATTATGTGTTTTGGTCTAGGACCCAAAATAGATTTTTGAAAAGACACACTTTTCTCAGATACAGGCGTTGTTGGTGGCGGTCCTATATTTATTTTGGGGGCCGCCTGAACATTAAGGGGGCCACATATATTTATGGGACATCTATCAGGAGACGCCTTTTTCTGAGCTTTTACAAATTTTATTTCTTTAGTTCCACTAGATGATGCTTCAAATGAATTAAACCCTAAACCTAATTTATCACCGGACGGTTTTTGATTATTTAACATTTCATTCAATCAATGTGTACTCTTTTCAAATTTGTTTAATCTAGTAGATTCTTTTTTGAGCTTTTCATTTTTAATTTTAAGTGTATGACACTTTGCACAATCAATATCAACTCCCTTGTTTTTCTAGAGTGTGGACAACTTATCTTTTAATTCTCTAAGTTCATTTTCTAGACTATTTCTAATAGCTTTTAGCCTTTTGTTCTTAGTAATTATCTTTTAACTCATTTTGCATAATTTATCATATTCGTTGTCTAGAGCTAAATCATCAATTGATGAGTTTTTATCACCAAAGTAGGAGGATTCGGAACATACCTCATTTGGTGCTTGAGCTACAAGACATGTCTCGTCTTGGATCTTTTCATCATTCTCTTCACCGCTATCGCTCCAAGAACCTCCAACAAATGCTCTTTGGTTCTTGTCTCTCGGTGGCTTTGGACATTCTCCAATAAGATGATTTGGATCTCCGCATCTAAAGCACTTCCTTTCACTTTTGCCGTTTTTGTCGTCTCGGCTTCTTTGAAAGGTCTTTTTGTCGTTCCGAGGTTATCTTACGAATCTACCTCTTCTCTTAAAGAACTTCTTGAAGTCTCTTATCGCCATGGCGTACTCTTTGTCTTCACCATCAGAAGTTGAACACTCTTCATCACTAGATTCTTTCTTAGCCTTTAAAGCAAGAGATTTCCTTTTAACTTTTGCTTTGACTATTTCGGAATCTTTCTTGATGATCATCTCATGGACTTTGAGGTTTCCAATGAGCTCATCAAGAGATAGTGATGTTAAGTCTTTCGACTCTTCAATCGCCGTGACCTTTGCTCTCCATTTAGGATGTAGAGCCCTAAGAAACTTCCTTACGTAGTTCTTACTAGAATAACCTTCATCAAGAGCTTTAAGACTAGTAATAATAGTATTAAATCTAGCAAAAGCACTATCTATAGATTCGTCTTTGGAAATGACGAATTGTTCATATTGTTGAACCAAAAGGTCGATCTTATTATCTTTGACTTGGCTATTACCTTGATGGGTGATTAACAAAGTTTTCCAAATTTCTTTTGCCGTATTACACATGAAAATTCGTTCATATTCTTTTCTAGGCAAAGCATTGTAAATAACCATTTTGGCTTCATTGTTTTTCGAAAGCCTTCTTTTAAGATCATCGGTTTGATTTTCAAAAGGGATAACCTCATCAAGTTTGGTTTCCGGATTTTGAATAATAGGTTGAAAATCACCATTTATAATAACATGCCAAAGATCTAGATCTTTTGATTTAACATATGTCTCGAATCTATTTTTCTAATAAATAAAACTATCACTTTCAAAAAGTGGTGGTCTTTGCATAGATTGCCCTTCTAGATATTTGTCGGAATCCATAGATCGATCCAAGCTTTAAAATACAATATATTTTAAAAATCTTGAGTGACCTTGCTCCTGATACCAATTGAAGGAAACTAGAGGGAGTTGAATAGTTTACTGGTTAATTGGTCATTTTAAAACTTTGCTTAGAAAATTGTTAGATTCGAGTTATATGTCAATCAATCAACAATATGAATCACAACTAAAATATCTAATATAATGAACTAATTAAGCAATAAAAATGAAGAGATAGAAAAAGAAACGATCAAACCAAGACACCATGATTTATAGTGGTTCAGCAACGAAGCACCTCTTCGTTCCTACTCCACTCCCCGAGTACTCCACTCGAGATTTCACTATGTCAACAAGCTCCCTTTAGGCGGAGAAAACCGTTTACACGTCGCTTACTTTCTTTTCTGACACTAAGCTAGATGTCGAGTCCTAATCTTAGCTAGAACCAATCTAAGACTTCACAAAGTCTTTATACACTCACAAGATATATACCCTTGGATTGACACACAATCCAAATCACACCAATACATAATTTACACTATTGGATCTACACTCAATCCAATTTACACAACAATACAAAGTAAATGTAATGAAGATATGTGATCTTGAGGAGGAAGAGAGAGATCACTTGATAACAAATTGTATTTTGAAGAATACGATTGTTCTTCTCTTGCACTTGATTAGAAGAAGAAGGGAGGAAGAAAGAATTAATCACTTGAAAACAAGATCAAGATATGTTAGTGATCAAGATATGTGTTTTAGAAAGAAAGGAAGAAGAGAGAATAACAGATCTGAAAAAATTCGTGGCAAGAGGTTGTGTTTTTCAGATGGGGTGGCCCAGTATTTATAGGCACAAAAAAGAGTCGTTGTACTGACGGCGGTCCCGGCGGTCCCTTATATATAAGGGGGCCGCGAGGCCTATAAGGGGCCCGCCGTAGACTACGCTCCCCTTTTTGTCTTTTTGTAGGTAAGGTGTTATTTGTTTTAGAACCTTCCATTTTGGGGGGAAAATCTGATTTCAAATTAACTAATTTAATAAAACATTTCTTTTATAAAAAATTATTTTGTGTTTATATTTTTGTAAAATTAATTTTGTAAAAATGTAAGGTTTAGGAAATAAAAATTATTTTCTTGATCACTAATCATGTTTAATGATTTGTTTAGCCATACCTTAAGTGATTAATCTTAGAAATGGAATTTTATGATTAGTAATTTATAAACGTTTAATTTTATCGTAAACGTTTTCACATTTTGTTATTATCAAAACATCGAGAGGCCAAAAAATATAAATAACGTTTTTAGACATTATTTGTATTAACAATATCCCCATTTTTATAAAATATAAATAACGTCTTTTCCTAGCTCCTTGCTAGTTTTTTTATAAAATGCCGTTAAAAAAAAACAATCCCCCCCTTTTTGATAATGACAAAATATAAACTCATTTAGTATAAAATTGGAAGTTTATAAATTATTAATGAGTTAAATTCTATTTCTCCCCTTTTTTGTCGAATCCAAAAAGGTTGATCATCGAGTTGTAGTAGAGAGAAAGAAGTCGACGATTAAAGACTCCCCCTTGATGTATGCCCCCTTGTTCGGGGAACCAAGGGATCGATCTTACAATAGTTTGTTTGCTACAAAACAAGGTTAAAAATACAAGTACAAACCAACATAGCATGACAAATATCTCATCATTATAATCCACACTTCATAAATAAAGTTCATTCAAATTCTAAAAAGATCATACATAGCCATGTAAGACAATATATGAAGATACAACACAAGATAATCATAACATAACATAATTAAAGCATCTAATAAGAGTAAACTAGTAGATGATTTTTGACTTCATGAGATGAGGCACCCAAAAGGTA
>BQNB010005967.1:52485-99656 GCA_026074375.1 Tanacetum coccineum
AGTAATTAACGGTTCATGATATTGGAGACTTAAAGGCAAAAGTAGTTACTTAGGCAATAACAAATCAGTATAGCATATAGAAAATCTTTGCATTCATGATTTATAGCATGTATCCCCCTTGCGGGTTAACAAAACATTTGAAAGATTGAAATGCGAGGCTATGAACTCACCTTAATAGTATAGGGAAATCTGATTGATAGCAAAGGTATATGAAATGAAAGTAACGGCTTCATCACACGCAACTTGGGGTAATATGTTAATTCTTAGTTTGATAGTTTATGTTTCAAAACTTCATAAAGTTTAATGTACATCTTTGATTCATTAATTTATGGAGTATTGTATCACCGTTCGGGCTATCATAATCCAAAGGCCACGCAGTATTGTTTGAGGAGCCAGGGCACTTTAAATCGTAAACCCAACAAACTCGTCAAAACAAATACCCAAATGGAAACCCCTCACATGAAATTCCCTAGTATTGTGATACGCTAAGATTATAAGTTCTTTCAAAAGCTAGTTGATAAATTACGTTAACATATAACGTGTTTGATTTATAAAGCGTCGATCGTTGATTAATAACGATAAATGTATTGAGTTTTAATAAAATCAAGTTTTATAATATTTTTATATGTTTTTAAAATTAATATAAAATATTATTATATTTTATATTTATAAGTTTGGAAAAATGGCAAAATATACCCTTTTTACGAGTTTGGTCCTTCTAGTTTAAAAGATGTACAAAAGTAAACCTTGCACTTTGAAAGATGACATAATAGACCCTTATAAAAAATCAATTATAACTTGATGAAATGACATTTTTTTGTCCTTTTAGTATAAGTTTTAGAATGTTACGTTATATACCCTTTTTGCATGAAAAATGTATCGTTTTTAATCCAAAATCCATAATAATGATATTTTTCAAATATGAAAAGTAATTTACAGGTTATAGCTTATTAATATAAACTAAAATATGAAGTTTTAACGTAATGAGAGTTTAAAATAACGATTCGTTAAGCTAGGAAGCAAAACGGGTCGAATTAGGGTTTTAAAACGAAAACGCACGGGTTTGAGTTCAAATTATTTCAAGACTTATTAAAGTACTTATTATAATGTTAGATAAGCTTATTAGGATAGATTACAATAGTTTACAAGTTTTGCTTATAGATTAAGCAAAAAACTGGAAATTAGGGTTTCATGGTCGTTTGATCATAAAAAGCTATAAACACATATGTTTTTGATTTCAAAAGCTTTTATATAAAAGGTTAGCAATGATCTTATGTTCATCATAAGGGTATGGAAACTGAATGTGAGCTTATGGAACATGGTTTTGTGCGATTGCTTAAAACGGGTCAAAATCGGGACTTTTAGCTTCGTACGCCTAGAATAATGACTCCCGGGCTTCTTTTCTTGGTTTCTTTTGCTTCACTTCTGATCTTGATACTTCTTAGGACCTTCTTTAACCAGATATATGTTGCTATGATTGGTTTATAAAGGAGGTGAAGTGGGGGATGAATTGAGAATGACATTGAAGGGTTTACACCTTATTTATAGTCGAATGGTACATGGTGGCCAAGGAGACTTAGGAGCCAAGATTTAGGACATATGATCAGCTATGAGGGTGATGTGGGAGGCTATTTTTGTGAGGTAGTTTGCAAAGATAGAAGTAGATTTATGGAGTGTTGTTTGGGTCCTTGTGGGTGTCGCGGCTATGCAAGAGAGAAAGAGACGGTGATGTGGCTCATTTTTTTGGGACCAAGAAATGGAGAAGATATTTGTGTGAGGTGCTTGTAAGCTGTATTAGAAGAGAATGTTAGTACATGGTCTTTGAGTGATTGGTTGCAAGAATAACTTTCAGGATTGGGTCAAAATGCAAGGAATTGGGTCGATATGGTTGGTTAGGGCTCGAAATCAGGGTTTTCTTGTTGTTTTTCGCTGAAGCATTTGATTTGATTAGTTAATGGATAGACTTAAGGTTCACAAGACTTGTATTTTAGGATTTTTTTTTATATTTAATAAAAAAAACAAAAGAATTGTTAGGTAGGGTTTAGGGTTTAAAAATGGGTGGAATTGTGAAAACGGAAGTAAATATGGGTCATAGTTTGAAATTAGGGTTTGTTTAGGGTTTTCTAGGTTTAATTCTTGTACATTGTTGTTGAAATGATGATGTACTAATGGAATGTGATTTATAATGTTGTAATTTATGTATTTACCATGTAATTGAGTAATGGTTTGGGTTTACAATGGATAAAAATCAAGAAGAGAAACGGGTCATTGCGGTAGTTTTGCTCGGGTTAGGGTTTTTGACTTTGGTTTCTAGTAATGTCATGAAATGAGAATGAATATGGATTGTAAATGAAGTGTATTACTTGCTTGCAACTTGTACTTGATGGATTGTACAAGATTTGTTAGGAAAACAGAGGTAAAACGGCTATTTTGGATATCATGCTTAATGATTTGTACATGGTGCTTTTAAAGACTTGTACCTTGATTTGGAGGGAGTTTATATTTCAAATGAGATGTTATATTACTTGTACATATGCTTTAGTAGCTTGTGCATTCACTTTAGATATTAACTTTTCATGAAATTAGGGTTTAGCGGCATACGATAACGGTTTGAAGCCCGTTTTGATATAATGTTGCAAATGGTACATTATATGAGTAATGTACTTTGTAAAAATGATATTATGATATTGACTTGACATGTTATGATGTTTGCTTAACATATATGAAGATAGGATTGCCATAGGTAGGTTGCGTGAGCTCGTTAACTTTAGTTATGCAAGCTACGTTGCATATTGAGATATTGGTAATGCAAGTAATGTAATAAAGCGAAAATTTTCCCTGAAAAAGGTGGTTCATATATAATAGATAGATAGTACATTGCATCTAAATTCATAAATTGATATTTACATTGATGAAAATTTTTGGGTTGTTATAGTCCCCCATCCTTACAGAAATCTCATCCCGAGATTTAATTGGATTTTGAAGTGATGTTTGAAAACAGATGAGGATATTTGGCACGAATTTCGTCTTTAAGTTCACATGTAAATTCTGGTTCTCTTTTAGAGTTCCATCGCACTTTGACTTTAGGAATACGACTGGCTTTAGTGCTTGATTTTCACGATCTATTAATTTCCACTGGTTCTTCTTTAAAATTGAGTTTGTCGGTACGAGCT
This sequence comes from Tanacetum coccineum, assembly GCA_026074375.1. Taxonomy (NCBI): domain Eukaryota; kingdom Viridiplantae; phylum Streptophyta; class Magnoliopsida; order Asterales; family Asteraceae; genus Tanacetum; species Tanacetum coccineum. The sequence goes on from BQNB010005967.1 coordinate 55,659, forward strand.
GAGTTCTTTCATTAGAATTGATGAGAGATTCATCGGATAATATTTCTTGAGGATTAGGAAACGTGAAAGTATTGTGGTTTTACTAAGCTCTTCAGGAAAGCTTAGTTTGTATGCCCCTGGGCCTATTCGTTCAAGGATTTGAATGGTCACAAGTTTCGGGGATTAAGCTTTCTCGTTTTCCAAATTGAAAGATTACCTTTTCAAGGTGATACTTTTACTAACATGATCGCCAACTTGAAATTCTAAAAGGCTTCGCCTTACATTGGCGTTACTTCTTTGTCAATTTCTTGGCAGCTGGCAAGCAGTTGACTAATTTGCCACGATCTTTTCAGTGGGTTCATGTATTATTTCTGGTCTGTGAGTTAAAACATCTCAAACTTGGCCCCAACACAAACAGGGTGATCTGCACTTTCGACCATAAAGTGCTTTAAATGGTGCTGCCTTAATGTTGGCATGATAATTGTTATTGTAGGAAAATTCTACCAATGGTAAATGTTTATCCCATCCTTTCCCAAAATCTATAACACAAGCTCGTAGCATGTCTTACGAGGTGTTTGGATGGTTCTTTCACTTTGTCCATCTGTGTCAGGGTGATATGCTATGTACTCATGTGTTAATTGAGGTAACTAAACCATTTTGCAATGACTGCCAGAAATCTGGATGTCGAAAATGACTATCACGATCCGTGATGAAGGAGATTGGCCACGCATGTTCGAGAGACTATTTACTTAATGTATAATTCTTGTAAGAGTTACATACTTTCAGTCGCTCGTTGTGGGTATGATATGTGCTAATTGGTTAAGGCAGATCGATAATGGACACATGATGGTATATGTTCCGATTGAGTTTTGGGTTAGTTTGAATCAAAATCCATAGATATTCTTTCCCATTTCCACATAGGAATTTACGAGGGTTTTGTACAAAGAAGCCAGATGGATTTTGACATTCTGCTTTAAATCTAGAAACATGTCAAACTTTGCAAACATATTTCCGCAATGATGCCTTCATGTTAGGCCTACAATAGAGTTCTTTAGATCGTGGTACATTTTATTAGAAAATCGGGAGTGAATAGAATCATTTCGATTTATGAGAATATGCATAATTAAGTCTCTTACGCCAAAAAAAGTGGTAGCCAACTTTATTTTTAAATCAACGGTTCCAGCAGGAAGAATCTTAAATGGATTTGTCCAATTCTTCGTAGGTTTTCGTTTTTTGACATTTTCTTATGTTGAGGGCTTCATTTTGAGCTTCAAGAATTTGGGATGGTAATTTTGGATGAACTGTTAGGATTAATGCTCTGACTCGGAGAGGTTTGATTTGTTTCTTTCGGCCTAAGGCATCTGCCACAACATTTGCCTTTCCTGGATGATAACAAATCTCACAATCATAATCTGCGATAAGTTAATTCTAACCATCGGCGTTGCCTCATATTTAATTCTTTTTGACGAAGAATGTGTTGAAGGCTTTTGTGATCAGTGAAAACTGTACACTTTGTACAGTATAGATAGTGTCTCCAGATTTTAAGAGCGAATGCCACTGTTCCTAATTCAAGATCATGAGTGGTATAGTTTTCTTCGTGAGGTTTGAGTTGTTGAGACGCATATGCAATGACTTTTTCTCTTTGCATTATTACAGCTCTTAAAGCTTGAAGAGATGCATCACAATAAATGAAAAAGTCATCGTTTCCTTTTGGTAATGCTAAGATTGGTGCTTCATAGAGTTTTTGTTTAAGGAGTTGGAAAGCCAATTCTTGTTCTTCGCCCCAGATTATATACTCTTGTTTTTCTGGGTTCAATACAAAAAAATAAATTTAGTCAAATGGCTTGCAATTTTTGGGGGGAAAATTAGAAAAAACCTTGAAAAAATCTTTGGTAATAGCCAGCGAGTCCTAAGAATTGACGCACTTCTGTGGGTGTAGTGGGAGATGTCCAGTTCTTAACAGCTTCAATCTTGGCAGGGTCAACATAAAGTCCTTGACTATCAATGAGATGTCCAAGAAATTGCACGATACGAATCCAAAAATCACATTTAGAGAACTTGGCATACAATTTCTCTTTTCGATGTAATTCCAAGATTATTCTCAGAAGATTTGCGTGTTCTTATTTTTTTTCGAGAAGTTTGATAAGAATATTTATTAAGAATTTATCCATATATGTTCAGGTTTACAACCACAGATTAATGAGATCCATGTATACACCAGGTGCGTTCGTATATCCAAATGGGCTATATCTTGAAATTATAGTATCCGTATCTTGTTCTGAAAGCATAATTGAGTCTTAGGAATATCTTTCGTCCTTACTCTTAGTTGATGAGAGCCTTGTTCTTAAGTTGATTTTCGAGTAAGTGGTAAACGCTTAAACCTTGAAGTTGATCGAATAAGTCATCGATCCTGGGTAATGGGTAACGATTCTTTATGGTAAGTTTATTCAACTCTCGGTAATCGATGCACATTCTAAAAGATCCGTCTTTCTTTTTAACAAATAAGACAGGAGCTCCCAAGGCGTCTGCTACTGGTCGAATAAAACCTCGATCGGTTAGTTCTTGAAGCTGGTTAGATAACTCTTGGCATTTCTGAAGGAGCCAATCTATAAGGTGTTCGAGCTACAGGTGCTACTCCGGGGATTCTTTTCTTGGTTTCTTTTGCTTCACTTCTGATCTTAAGACTTCTTAGGACCTTCTTTGAGCAGAGATATGTTGCTATGATGGGTTATAGAGGAGGAAGTGGGGGATGAGTTAGAATGAAGGGTTTAGGGTCCTATTTATAGTCGAATGGTACCTTGGTGGCCAAGGAGACTTAGAGCTCAAGATTAGGACATATGTATCAGCTAGAGGGTGATGTGGGAAGGCTATGTTGTGAGTTTTCAAAGCTAGAAATAGCAATGAAGTGTTGTTTGGGTCTTGTGGTGCCGCGGCTAAGCAAGAGAAAAGAGAGGTGATGTGGCTCATTTTTGGACCAAGAATGGAGAAGATATTTGTGTGAGGTGCTTGTAAGCTTCTTAGAAGAGAAGTAGCATGGTCATTGAGGTGCTTGAGTGCAAGAGTAACTTTCAAAATGGGTCAAAATGCAAAGAATAGGGTCGCGGGTTGGTTAGGGCACGAACTAGGGTTTTCTTGGTTATTTTTCGAGTGCATTTGATTAGTAATGATAGATTAAGGATCACAAGACTTGTATTAAGGATTATTAACAAGAATTGATAGGTAGTTTAGGTTTAAAATGGGTGAAAACATGTAAACGGGTCATAGTTTGAAATTAGGGTTCGTTTAGGGTTTTCCTAGGTTTAATTCTTGTACGTTGTTGTTGAAATGATGATGTAATGATGGAACGTGATTTATAATGTTGTAATTTATGTATTTACCATGTAATTGAGTAATGGTTTGGGTTTACAATGGATAAAAATCAAGAAACGGGTCATGGTGTAGTATTTTGCTCGGGTTAGGGTTTTTTACTTTGGTTTCTAGTAATGTCATGAAATGAGAATAAATATGGATTTTAAATGAAGTGTATGACTTGCTTGTAACTTGTACTTGATGGATTGTACAAGATTTGTTAGGAAAATGGAGGTAAAATAGCTATTTTGGATTATCATGCTTAATGATTTGTTGGTACATGGTGCTTTTAAAGAATTGTTACTTGACTTGGAGGGAATTTTATACTTCAAATGAGATGTTATATTTACTTGTACATTTGATTTAGTAGCTTGTGCATGCACTTTAGATATTAAACCTTTATCATGAAAATTAGGGTTTAGCGGAATACGATAACGGTTTATGAAGACGTTAACCGTTTTGATTATAATAAAGTCTAAATTTCGTTGCTATTGGTACATTATATGGGAGTAATGTACTTTATAAAATGAAATTTTTTGATATTGATTGACATGTTATGATGTTTTATTGGACATATATGATGATAGGATTGTCATAGTTAGGTTGCGTTGAGCTCGTTTAACTTTAGTTATGCCAGTGCTAAGTTGCATATTGTGATATTGGTAATGCAAAGTAATGTAAATAAAGCAAAAAAAGTTCCTGAAAATGGATGGTTCATATTATAAGGATAGATAGTACATTGATCTAACTATAATAGCATGGGATATTTAAATGTTGAAATTTGAAGGTTGTTATAATATGGACCATCCGAAGGGATACCATAAGCCAACTCATCAAGTCTTCATCTATCGGTAAAGACATGTGCGCCTTCACAAGGAATGTCAAGGATTTGAGCAAAGTCTTCAAGACTAAAAGAGAAGTATTGGTTTTGTGTGACAAAATTAGCAAACATTTAACCTTCGTCGGAGTAACGTAGTAACTACAATTGAATTGACTATAAAAATTTCAGGATATGAAAACGAGGACACACTTGTTCATTGATTTAAAGAAGACACTCAAACTCGATAAAATGAAACAAAGACCTAACATAGTTTAGATCTGTAAAGTTAACAAAAACCACCCGACCCTCATGGATATAGCGTTCTTCAAGGTTCCTTAGTGTTTCTTTTATTAGAGAACGGAATTCATGTGAAATTTTAGGAATATAGTGTCTTGTATTTTTGTAATCTTCAGTAGATTTACAAGGCATGTTTTCCTAGAAGAAAATGAAATCACATTCTATTACTTTTCACATATAATATGTTAAGAGCATTGTTTTTAGTGTGTGCATATATTTAACAAATATGGAGTAACGATTAACTCAACCTAAATATAAAATCCTAAGAGTTAACCCAAACGCTCCTTAGTTTGATTTTGCTCAACCAAACAAGTTAAAAAATACATATGAATTATGTATCTCGAAATTTGTTCATGAGATCATTATGCATGTGTTTGAAAATGTTTTTAGATTGCATTAACAAAGCATAACAACAATTTTATTGTGTTCCTAACGTGAGTGATTTGAAAATAAAATTGGGGTTTTGGTTCAAAATCAAATTTTCATTTAATCTTACTAATGCATACAAATCCTATGTCTACGGGAAGCATATTAGTTATACATTGTATCCTAGTAGTCTTAATTGTTCAAAATTGAAAGAAAAATCAAAAATCCCCAATTTTAATTTTTGGTGTTCACCATGAACCCTAGACTCAAATCGAAAGAAAATAGATGAAATAACTTAGAAATAATGATCTTTGTGATATTAGGATTGATTATTAGTGTTGATTTGATCTTCAATTTGAGTTTTAATGGTTGATTTTGAAGTTTGGTGGGTTTTGATTTGAGTTCGTCAATGGCAGTAGGTAAGGGGGTGTTTGTTTTTCAGATTTGAAATTTTTTTGGTTAAGTGTCCTGTTTTGTGTCTTGCTGGTGGTTGTCCCTTAATTCGTGGCGGTCCCAAATATATTGGGAGCCGCCTATATGGGGGCCGCCCTCAGGCAAGGGTTTTTGAACTTGGTTTTTGACAAAATTTTTACAAAGAGGAGTGACATTTTAATTTGCATTTCGCAAATTAAATATGCTTAAAGTACTTAGGATAAAGTATATAAGTTGTCACGACACGGAATGGAACACAGACTAGAATCGAGACAGAAGAATAAGAATCAGACTTATATGATTTATGAAATGTGTTACATCATTCCTAAACCAAGATGTAGATAATTAAACGATTCACGTTTAAGGGGTTTCGTAAGGATGTCGGCGATGTTGTCGACGGATGACACTTTCTCAATTAAGATATGTCCTTTCTGGATATTATCACAAAGAAAGTGGTGATGTATTTTGATGTGTTTAGTATGAGAGTGTTGCACCGGGTTATTGCTAAGGTCAATCGGCTTGTTGCGTACATGATGGGAAAGTCATCGAGTCATACGTCGTAGGGATGAGAGCTTGTTTCAACTCATAGGGCTTGTTGACATTGCCTTTTCGGGCTTACGTATTCGGATTAGATAGTAGATTTTATAGCAAGAGCGGTTTGTTTCTTCGAGAAACAAGTGTCAACACATCCCTACGCACGTACAAATACCACTTTATGCTCTTTCGATCCTCATAATCTTCGCAATGATTCAGAGTCGGGCATATACTCTCGGTTTCTATGACCGTAGGTCCCTCTTAGGATTTCAATAATCCTTAAGGTGCGTTGTGCCTTTAATGTATCAGAATGTTAGGTATTATTTGTTGAGTTGATTATGACAAAACATATTAAGGTGGAGGACACTAGGACAAAGCTTGGAATAACAGTCAAATGCTGATTGAAGATAAGATTAGTCAAACAGGATTTATTTCTCTGCGAAAAGATAAACATTAAATTTTATGCTGATTGAAGATTGTCAATTTGTATTTAATGCTGATTTATAGTTTTATAATTTTATTTTGATCTTTTCTTGTCGTATTATTCCTCCTAACCCTCTATGATTTAAAGAGGGGAAGGCGTTTATGTATTAGTATCCATTGTTAGATAGTCTATCTAATGTTGTCTAAACGCCAAATTGAAAAGCAAGTGTAGTAGTTAGTAGTTAGTTTCTTTATTAATGTTTATATAAAGAAAACCTTTTTAGTAAACTTGTTTGTGTTCTTTATATTCCGCTGCGTGTTACAATCATTGTTATCATACCCTAGATGAGTCCTAATAATGATCTATAGAGTCATTATAGGATTCCACAATTGGTATCAGAGCCTCGTGGCTCTTGATCTGGGGTTGATAAGGTTTTCTTGTAAATTATTTTTTTGTTTTTATTAATAAAAAGGCGTATTTAATTTTAGAGTTTTTATGCAAACCCTAATTCTTTTTATCGCAGCCTGTGTGGTGTGGTTGAAGAGTGCAAGCAGTGGTTTCATTATGTTCCTGCTGATTGTTAGTATATGGTTCCTGCTGGTAGGCTTTATGGTTCCTACTGGTCTGCTTACGATTTCTTCTGCTAGCATCGTCCGATATGGGACAACAGACGCGTTTGGATTTTGAACAATGATGATGTGCATTAGTTTGTTTGAAGCATTCAGTTCATGATTGATTCTTGATTGGTATGTTGCACGCTCTTTTACAAGATTTTGTTAGAGTATGATACGATACAATTATGATCGCTTTTTCATAATGATGGTTTCTCGATGTTGTGATGCATACAGAGCCTCACTGTGATTGGTGGTCGCTGGCTATAAACATAATTAAATTTATTTGTCTGGCATGTTACTATTTGTTCTGTCTAAAGAATTATGCATGATTCAAGACGTTTAATAATGTTCTTCTTCGCACTGAAGGTAAGATTTATCTATGCTACTGAGTTCGAGATTCAAGAGATGGGTTAGTCTACTTTTATGGGGAAGTTTTTTTAATGTTGTTCATATATTTACAATCTTACATGCTACTCCTATTGTTTATGACAAATAGGGAAGAGTCCATGGATTACGGGGAGTTCTTCATCTATATTAGCTTCAGGGGAAAGCTTGTGCTTATTGGTTTTGTCATTATCTACTAGGGGAAGGATGTTATGGATTTATACTTTGAGTGATATGACAAAACAGATTAAAGGTGGAGGACCTACAAGGATCAAAGCTGGAATAAATTATTACCGATGATGAATTAGTCAAACATTATTTAATGCTAGCTAAAAATAAAGATCACATTAATGATGATTGAAGATTAGTCAAATTGTATCTTAATGCTGATTTATAGTTTTCTAATTTTATTTTTGATCTTATCTTGTCTTGTAAACCCTAACCCCTCTAGTATATAAAGAGCGGGAAGGGTCTAGTATTAGTATACATTGATCAGATAGTCTCTCCAAATGAGAGTCTAAATGCATAGAAAAGCGTGTTGTAGTGTTAGTAGTTAGTTTCTTTATTAATGTTTAATAAAGAAAACCTTATTAGTAACATGATTGTGTTCTTTATATTCCGCTGCGTGTTACAATCATTGTTATCATACCCTAGATGAGTCCTAATAACGATCTATGGAGTCATTATAGGATTCCACACGGAAGATAGGCTTAACCGCTTCGGGTGAGAGGGTTTTGGGTGCCTTTGATGAAATGCGGGCAATAGGCAAACACTAAACATCGATTGAGTCCCTACTTGTCGTTAGGTATAATAAACTACCTATCATGCCTCGATACTTGGTACTATCTACCGACTCACACTCTTCATCTTTTGTGAGTTTAGTATCGGAGGACATGGGGGTTTTCATTGGTTTAGAATCTTCTAGACCAAATTTATTAAGCATTTCTCTAATATACTTAGATTGATTAAACAATATACCGTCTTCCATTTGTTTAATTTGTAATCCAAGGAAGAATTTTAGTTCACCCATCATGCTCATCTCGAACTCGTCATGCATGATTTTGGCAAATTCATCACACATGTCTTGACAAGTCGAACCGAATATAATGTCATCGACATATATAACCTAGAAAGACACCTTCGTATGACTTTGGGTCAAACTTGGTAAGGTAGTCTTTTGTGTTCAAAATGAAGCACTTGCTTCCAAACACTCTAAAATAATCTAACGTAGGTTTTCTACCTCTTAAGAGTTCATAAGGTGTTTTTCCTAGAATGGCTCTAATGAGAATTCGGTTGAGAATGTATGTTGAAGTATCTACGGCGTTACACCAAAACTTTTGTGGTAACGATTGCTCGTTCAACATGGTTCTACTCATTTCCTGAAGTGTCCTATTTTTCCTTTCAACCACGCCATTTGATTGAGGAGTGCGTGGAGCCGAGAAGTTATGAGTAATACCATTGGCATTACAAAACTCTCCAAATTGCACTTCGTTATCAAATTCTCTACCGTGGTCGGTTCTTATTGACACTATTGTACATCCTAATTGGTTTTGGATTTTCTTACTAAATATTTTGAATTGATCGAAAGCTTCGGTTTTATTCTTAAGAAATCTAGTCCAAGTATACCTAGAGTAGTCATCTACTATGACTAAGGTGTAGCGGTTTCCTCCGTAACTCCGTACGGCGGATGGACCAAAAAGATCCATGTGGAGAAGTTCTAAGCATCTAGTCGTTGAGACTATGTTCTTAGCTTTGTGACTAACGTGAGCTTGTTTGCCAATTTTGCAAGCATCACAAAAGTGTTGATCAAACCTAAGCTTAGGTAAGTTTCTAACTAATTCTTTAGAAGCTAACGATTGAATGAGACGCATATTTGCGTGACCCAATCTCCTATGCCACAATGTGGAGTTTTCATCAATCGTTGCAAGACATATTTTATCTTTTGGCTTATTTCCTAATTTCATCACATACAAGCCTTTCTTCCTAATACCTCTACCTATGACTTTACCATCCTTAGTGATTTCACTATCATGTTTAGAAAAAGTTACTCTACATTTATTATCACATATTTGTCCTATACTTAGCAAGTTAAATCCTAAATTATCAACATGTTCTACATTATCTATTTTAAGAGAGTCATTAGAAATCGTACCTTTGCCAATGATGTTACCGCGAAGATTACTACCAAAAATGACGTTACCTCTATTGTATGCCTTATAAGTGGAGAAGAGCTTTCGATTGCCCGTCATGTGCTTGGAGCATCCACTATCCTTGATCTATTCGTCGGGCTCCAAGTCGACTCCAAGGCATATCTATTTATATAAGACAGTAACTCAAACATTTGGTCCCCAATATCTCATGGGTCCAAAGTTGTTAGTGCCAAACATCCCTAGCATGTGATGCAATTGGTTGGGATGTGAGAATGGAAGACACATTTCCCATGGCATGTAACTTTGACGTGGAAAGTTGTTCAAAGTTACGGGAAATCCATGGGGTTGGTTTTGTCGACCAACATGTCTTTTAGGTTGCGGTGTTTTAGGACGAGAATAATTATTATTGACTCTTCTAGGAGGTGGAGTTTTTGATCTAAATTTTGGTTTCGAAAATCCAATTTCGGGTTTTGACAATGGCTTATAGAATTGTTTAACTTCATTGTCAATAGCAATGGGAACTTTGGTTTTGTTTACAATTATGTGTTTTGGTCTAGGACCCAAAATAGATTTTTGAAAAGACACACTTTTCTCAGATATAGGCATTACTGGTGGCGGTCCCATATTTATTTTGGGGGCCGCCTGAATATTAAGGGGGCCGCCCATATTTATGGGACCTCCATCAGGAGACGCCTTTTTCTGAGCTTTTACAAATTTTATTTCCTTAGTTCCACTAGATGATGCTTCAAATGAATTAAACCCCAAACCTAATTTATCACCGGAGGGTTTTTGATTACTTAACATTTCATTCAAGCAATGTGTACTCTTTTCAAATTTGTTTAATCTAGTAGATTCTTCTTTGAGCTTTTCATTTTCAATTTTAAGTGTATGACACTTTGCACAATCGAGATCAACTCCCTTGTTGTTCTCGAGTATGGATAATTATCTTTTAATTCTCTAAGCCATTTTTCTTATATAGTTCTAATAGCTTTTAACCTTTTGTCTTAGTGATTATCTTTTTAAACTCATTTTTGCTCATATTTATCATATTCATTGTTAAAAGCTATCATCAATTGATGTGTTTTCATCACTAAAGTAAGAAGATTCAGACATACTCATTTGGTGCTTGAGCTACAAGACACATCTCGTTTGGTCTTTTCATATTCTCTTCACCGCTATTCACTCCTAGAACTCAACGAATGCATCTTTGGTTCTTTGTCTCTCGTTGGCTTTGGACATCTTTCTCCATAAGATGATTTGGATCTCCGCATCTAAAAACACTCCCTTTCACTTTTGCGTTTTTCGTCGTCTCGGCTTCTTTGAAAGGTCCTTTTTTGTCCGTTCCGGGGTGTCTTACGAATCTACATTCTCTCTTAAAGAACTTGTGAGTATCTTACCGCCATGGCGTATCTTTGTCTTCACTACCGGGGAACGTCGAACACTCTTCTTCATAGATTCTCTCTCTTAGCTTTAATGCAAGAGATTTTTCTTTCAACTTTTTTCTTTTGACTATTTTGGAATCTTTCTTGATGATCATCTCATGGACTTTGAGGTCTTCCAATTAGTCATTCAAATGAGATAGTGATGTTAAGTCTTTCGACTCTTCAATCGCCGTGACCTTTGCTCTCCATTTAGGATGTAGAGCCCTAAGAAACTTTCTTACGTAGTTCTTACTAGAATAACCTTCATCAAGAGCTTTAAGACTAGTAATAATAGTATTAAATCTAGCAAATGCACTATCTATAGATTCGTCTTCGGAAATGACGAATTGTTCATATTGTTGAACCAAAAGGTCGATCTTATTATCTTTGACTTGGTTATTACCTTGATGGGTGATTAACAAAGTTTTCCAAATTTCTTTTGCCGTATTGCACATGAAAATTCGTTCATATTCTTTTCTAGGCAAAGCATTGTAAATAACCATTTTGGCTTCATTGTTCTTCGAAAGCCTTCTTTTAAGATCATCGGTTTGATTTTCAAAAGGGACAACCTCATCAAGTTTGGTTTCCGGATTTTGAATAATAGGTTGAAAATCACCATTTATAATAACATGCCAAAGATCTAGATCTTTTGATTTAACATATGTCTCGAATCTATTTTTCCAATAAATAAAACTATCACTTTCAAAAAGTGGTGGTCTTTGCATAGATTGCCCTTCTAGATATTTGTCAGAATCCATAGATCGATCCAAGCTTTAAAATACAATATATTTTAAAAATCTTGAGTGACCTTGCTCCTGATACCAATTGTAGGAAACTAGAAGGGGGGGGGGGGTTGAATAGTTTACTAGTTAATTGGTCGTTTTAAAACTTTGCTTAGAAAATTGTTAGATTCGAGTTATATGTCAATCAATCAACAATATGGATCACAACTAAAATATCTAATATAATGAACTAAGTAAGCAATAACAATAAAGAGATAGAGAAAGAAACGAGAACGTATGCAAACCAAGCATCTTAGATTTATAGTGGTTCGGCAACGAAGCACCTCTTCATTCCTACTCCACTCCCCGAGTACTCCACTCGAGATTTTCACTATTGTCAACAAGCTCCTTTTAGGCGGAGGAGAAAACATTTAACGTCGCTTACTTTCTTTTCCAACACTAAGCTAGATGTCGAGTCCTAATCTTAGCTAGAACCAATCTAAGACTTCACAAAGTCTTTATACACTCCAAAGATTTATACCCTTGGATTGACACACAACCAAATCAACACCAATACCACAATTCTAACACTATGGATCTACACTCAATCAATTTACAAACAATACAAAAGTAATGGAATGAAGTTATGTGATCTTAAGGAGAAAGAGATAGATCACTCCGATAACAAATTCGTATGTAGAAGAATACGATGTTCTTCTCTTGCACTTGTTAGAAGAAGTAAGGTGAAGGAAGAAAGAAAGAATTAATCACTTGAAAAAAGATCAAGATATGGGTTTTAGAAGAAAGGAAGAAGAGTGTATAATAACGATCCGGAAAATTCGTGGCAAGAGGTTCTGTTTTTCAGATGGGGTGACCCAGTATTTATAAGCACAAAAAGGAGTCATTGTATTGACGGCGATCACGGCGGTCCCTTATATATAAGGGGGCCGCCGTAGACTACGCTCCCATTTTTGTCTTTTTGTGGGGAATGTGTTATCTGTTTTAGAACCTTCCATTTTGAGGGGGAAAATCTGATTTCAAATTAAATAATTTATTAAAACATTTCTTTTATAAAAAAGTATTTTGTGTTTATATTTTTGTAAAAATCTTTTGTAAAAATGTAAGGTTTAGGAAATAAAAATTATTTTCTTGATCACTAATCATGTTTAATGATTTGTTTATCCATACCTTAAGTGATTAATCTTAGAAATGGAATTTTACGATTAGTAATTTATAAACGTTTAATTTTATCGTAAATGTTTTCACATTTTGTTATTATCAAAACATCGAGAGGTCGAAAAATATAAATAACGTTTTTAGACATTATTTGTATTAACAAAAACGATACGCTAACCGAACGATTATTGCGGAGTATAATGATTACAAGAGTTTTCCTATGGAATGAATGCACTAGCAGGACCTTCTTGTCTTCTAAAATCGTCTGAGAATCGTACTTGGTGGTTTTTCTCTCTGAAAACCAAATGCTAGGTTTTCTATTTATGGGTTCACAAATATGGTCGATACGACGTATTGGTGAGGACCAATACGGCATATCAGGGGTATTTAGCGTGTGTTCCATGATTATTATATTATAGAATAATCCTTAATCGCCTCCCAATGCGGCGCATCGATGTATCTGGATACGGCGTATTGGTGTCTTCCCGTCACGGATGTCTTGTGAAGTTAGGGCGCAAATACGCCGTATTTGCTTAGGTGAATACGACGTATCGGGAGTAAAACATGCTTGTTCTAAAAGTTGACCAAAGTTTCATATACGGCGTATCTGCTGATGTAGAAATGAAGTATTCTTCAAAGTCAGGCAATGGTATTGAATTCGTCTAAGTCTTGGTATACGGCATATCTGTCTAGAATGATACGGCGTATTGATGTCAGATTCAATAGACGTTCTTGAACTTCTTTATTTATGCTCCAAAACACGTTCTTTTCTCTAACTTTCACCAATTGCTCGATAATAACTAAGATTCATAAAGATAAGCAATTAAGTATCAAATCTTATATAAAATAATATAAATAAGCAATATAAACGGGATAAATGATGCTAATAATTAGACGTTATTTGATGTCATCAGATAGCGATTGTATAAGTCGCATATTGGCGTGACCCAATCTTTGATGTCATAAGGTTGAAGTATCATCCATCGAAGTTAGACAAAGACTATCTTTAGGTGAGTTACCCATTTTCATTATATAAAGTCCATTTTTCCTAGTCCCTCTTCCTATGGTAATGTCGTCTTTAAGTATTTCACTACCGGTTTCGCTATAGAGTACTTTGCACTTTTTATCACATATTTGACCTATGCTAAGCAAGTTGAATTTTTTTTACGTGACTAACATCATGTATAGTTAGGGAGTTATGAGTAATCGTACCTTTGTTGATAATCTTGCTTTTAGTGTTACTACCAAACACTATGTTACCTCTATTTATGGCTTCATAGGTTGAGAAGAGATCTTTGTTACCAGTCATATGTCTTGAGCACCCACTATCCTTGATTCATTCATCCGGTTCTAATTTAACTTTTAGAAGTACCTAAAAGCATAAAAGAACTCAAGAGTTTGGTCCCCCAATATCTCATGGGTCTGTTAGCGTTAAACATACCGTTTGGTTGGTTCATGTAAGGATATGGAGGGTAAGGACCCAAAGAACCAAAGTTAGGTGGTTGAAATTCATATCCTGGTTGTGATGAATAGTTCCATCCTACTTGATGGTAGTCGCTCTTAGGGTATAAAGTGTTAGGTCTCCTAAGGGGCATATTGGGTCGTGTTTGGATTTTGCTTTTTCCAAGTCCTTGGCTAAGTTTTAAAGCCGGTGTTTGTTTGACATTTCCTACAATAGCACTAGGTGATGATTTCTTAGTTACATGGACAAACTCGCTTCTATTTTGCAAAATTGGTTCTAAAGTTTCTTTTGCTGATGCAGTCCCACGACACCCTGCATTTTCACTAGATGGTACCATTGCGTAGGGTACCGTGGGTGCCGGTTCTACAGAAGGCATTTTGGCACCTTTTTGACCATTTTCCCCCTTTTTTCTTTGCTAGTCGAAGCTTTATCTTCTATAAATCCGAGGCCCTTTTTATCTTTTTGTAATCTTTGATTTTCAATCATTTCTTGCAAAAAGTGGCTACTATTCTCAAATTTAGCAAGTTTTAAGGAAAGTGAGTCAATTTTAGTATGGAGGTCGACATACGATTTACATTCCTCACTAATTTCCATTTTTTCATAGTCGTTCTAACCTTTTCTTTAGATCATAATCCTTATTGTCTAGGATTTCATTTTTAGTCTTTAGGTGTTTGTTTTTGTTGATTATTCTAAGACTAATTTTGCATAACTTTTTGTATTTGTTTTGTAAAGACTCGCTATCTAAAGAAGAGCTACTATAATAAGGAGTGTCAGAAAGTATCTCATTTGTGTCATGTGCCATGAGACAAATCTCGTCCTTCTTGGAGTCATCCTCTTCTTCACTATCGCTCCAACAACCTCCAATGAATGCTTTTTGGTCATTGAAGGAGTGTTTGGGACAATCACTTATAAAGTGATTTGGATCACCACACTTGAAACACCTTCGCTCCTCTTTGCCTTTCTTCTCTTCCTTTTGTCTTTGGAAGTTCTTTTTGTCGACGTGTGGTCGTTGGACGAATTTTCCTCTTCTTCTAAAGAATTTCTTGAAATCCCTTACCGCCATGGCATCTTCCTCATCATCACTATCCGAACATGAGACCTCTTCGTCACTTGATACTTTCTTTGCCTTTAGAGCCAATGACTTGTATTTTTTCCTTCTTATTTTTAGATGCCTTAGAGTCCTTCTCAAGCACTACTTCATAGACCTTCAAGTTACCGATGAGCTCATCTAGAAGTAGTGTTGACAAGTCCCTGGATTCTTCTATAGCCGTCACTTTTGGACGCTATTTAGTTGGAAGAGCCCTCAAGAATTTCCTAACATGATTACGACTTAAAAAAGAATTATCAAGTGCTTTTAAAGATGTAACAATAGCATTAAATCTAGAAAATGCGCAATCAATAGTTTTCTCATCGAAAATGATGAATTGCTCATATTGTTGAACAAACAAGTCTATTTTATTGTCCTTAACTTGTTTGTTACCTTGATGAGTTATAACAAAAGAGTTCCAAATATCCTTAGCGGTTTTGCACATAAATATTCTTTCATATTCCTTTTTAGGCAAAACGTTGTATAAAACCATTTTGGACTCATCATTTTTAGAAAGCATTTTTTTGTGTTCGTCCTTTAGTTTATCATATGAATTCCTCTTGACCGGTTACCAAGTTTTTAATAGTAGGTTTGTACTCACCATTAACAATTATATGCCAAAGATCAATATCTTTAAACTTCACATAAGTCTCAAATCTATTTTTCCAATAGATAAAGCAATTAGCTTCAAAGAGAGGTGGTCTTTGCATAGATTAACATTCTTTGTAGTTTTTCGAATCCATTTGATCATTTAAAGTTTTAAAATATAATAAATTTTAAAAAGCTTTAGTAACATTGCTCTTGATGCCAATTGTGGAAACCTAGAATAGGAGGTTGAATAGTTTTACCGATTAAATTTGTCTTTTTAAAAATATAGTTTGAGTTTATGTGAAGTTGACGATATTGATTGATGTACGAGATGAGAAATAAATATAAAGTATGAGTAAAGTAAAGAAAGAGTAAGAAAAGATAGAACTGAGACACAAGCGTTTATAGTGGTTCGGCTACAAGGACATCTTCCTTGCCCTACTCCACTCCTCGAGTCACCTACTCGAGAGTTTGTAAACACTAGTCACCAATCTCCTTTAACCGGCGGAGAAGCCTCAGAACGTCGCTTACACCTTTTAACGGTATAAAGCTAAATACCGGTTATAACAAAGGTAGAACCAACCCAATGCAATCAACTTCTTTTTACAAGGATGAAGAATGAATCTACAATGACTAAATAAAGTACAAGATAAAGCAAGGTGATCTTGATAAGATGATTGAGACTTGGAACAAGATAACTTGAGCTCGATCGTCTCGTATGCAATTTTGGCAATTTCTTTTATTAAGAGAATTACCTACAAATGATATAAACTAACTAGATTTGAAAACAAGAGAGATATCAGATTATAAGAGAGATATTACACTGAGAATGGGTGAGTTAAACATGAAAAATGGCTTGCTATTTATAGGCAAAATTTTGCAGTGTAGCACGGTTCTCGCGGTACCTTCCTTGTAAGGTATCGGCCAGTGTAAACACAGGGAACCGTCCTTTCACTATTCACCGGTTCTAAACCAACATTTTTCAAGGGTACCAGCAAACTGGCATAAAATTCGAATTTTAGATTGTCAAATCTTAAATTATTTTGTGTAATCTTGAAAGATTTATTTAAGATATGGAGAGTTGATGATGTTATCCATGATGTAAAAGTTGTAAACAAAATTTACATAATTTAAAAAAATAAAAAGTCTAAGTGACATGAGAAATATGTGTAGTATGTATTTTTGATGTGTGATGTGTGGTTTTAATTTAGGAAGACTTATTTGTCTAAAACTTGTGCATTCTAAATTTTTTACTTGTAGTGATTTTGTGATTGTTATCGACAAAACACGAGAAGATTCAAAGATATAAATAAAGGTTTTTATGGCTTATTTGTATTAACATAGGCAACAATAATTTTAGTTGTTTTCTCGTCAAATCCTAATACCTGGATCACATTGGATTTCCACTTTGCACATGTTTGATTCATATGGAATCTCGCAAGTCACCTACCACAAAGCTGTTTGGTGTTGACTCTAGAAGGATTTCCATTCGTCATTATGAAATACTAAAGAGTATCGCTCTGAATGTTCTGACAAGATCACAAGGATAATGCGTAGGACTCTTGTTAGCAGTTATGAACTTAATGGTGTTTAACAAGTGTTTTGTCGTTGATGTGTCCTAATGAGATTTACAGTTTGATCTCTTAGCTCTAGACTCAATTAGTGCATTTTGGTTTTAATGATAGGTGGTTGGAACAGACTGCCACCTATTCAATATCAATAATCTCGGAGTGAGATGTCAATAGATAACGTGTGTATTTTCGTGATAAATGAGACCAGAATATTTTGAGAGAGACTTGAATGGTTGTGAAGGGATGTGAATTGCATCACTAGGTCCATGATGTCTTTCTTTAATACCAGAATTCATCTTTGTGAAGACTTATAGCATATGTACTGACCCGGTTTCTGCCTAAGTTTTATGGAGGGCTTCTTTCTTTTCACCCTTTACATAATTTTTCTTTTTTATTCTTCAACCCCTTCAATGTTTACCAAAATGTCATTACTATCACCATGTTGTCATTGTTTCGGTGATAACTGATTTTTTAGTCAACATTATTCCCTTTTCGTTTTCATCTCCAAATCATACATAGGGACTGCTATTTCGAGCTATGAACTGTCCTTGGGTAGATCCCTCCGGTTCTGGTTGGATCATAGGATAATACCTAACCTTAACCACCTTATGAATTCAGAATCGTCATGAATTAGTTGGTAGTTGGGTATTTGGTCATAACCATAAAACCATTTTGAAAAATCAATCAAAGTGTTTGATAGAATTATCAAAAATCGTTTGTCACTTTGAGAGTTTTATCTTTTGAAATACCCTCCCTTCACATGTGCATCGATATTCAAAAGTGTTTCGCACATGTGGGTAGAAGTAAAATTTTTTATGCGTGGTGGGGTAGAAGTTGTAAAATGCCTTTTGTGTCTTTTTAGATCACTTATTATTTTTCTTGAATACATTTTAAGCACATTTTCCCCTTTCCTAATTGAGACAAATATTAAATTTAACATGTTATATTCTCAATCATGAAATGTATTAAATTTTCATGCAAAAATCAAGGTTGTGAACATTGATACCCGTAAATTATGCATGAATCATTGGAATCTTTTTTTGAGAGATCCACACTCAATTTATCTACTGATGTGTTTAAGTTCACCACTAACAAAATGATACCAATTGTAAAATTAACACAAAAAAAAAAATATATAAAAGAGATCTAAAAAGATTGTGATGTGGAGATAGTGTTGAGCATTACAATTTTAAAAGTTTACGAATAAATCTTTGAAGAATACTTGAGAAAAAGAAAATTTTTATGCTGAAGGACGTACTGAATTCCATCTTATAACAATAGTTGAAAGCAATAACACAGTTGGAAAGCAAGTTATTTCAGAGTATGTTTCTATCTAAAACAGATGGTCATTAGGCCACTGGCACGATTTTCGATTTCTCTATACCAGATGTAGCTTCGATCGCTGACGCGTTTGTGGATATATCCACACTCATCAAAAACTATTATGGTTGGGATCAAGAGGTAGTTAAATTTTGTATTCACTAGATAGGATACAAGCTTTGCAACACTTTTGAAAAGATGTAGCACTACACCTACTAACGTACGAGAGTGTTGCCCATGTTTTATAAAAACCAACACATTTTAAAAGTGTTGTTTATAAAATGTTGCATTAGCCACCTTTTGTCGTAGTGTTTCAGCCTTTGCTAGAGGCGTTTGATAAAGTAAATGAGTTGGCGTTTTGTTGAAAAACGGAAGGACTTGTTTTATCTCCTCTCTAAGTCTAAACTCGTTTCGAGTGTTTCCAATTGCTCAAGTATAATGTACATACCTTTATTGAAAGATCCACATGTGTCGGGCAAGAGGAAAGAGGAAAGCCGTGTACGATAAAAATTCTGTATATACATAATCGAGTGGGGGGCGGGGCACGTGCTGACGCTAATCTGTGACCTATCGCGCCAGAAGCACTGGTGCTGTACTTTATGATTTTTGGACGATCGTTCGTATTATGTTTGATGCTGTTCGAACGTTTATTTGTCTTCGTTAAAACATAATGAGCGATTGGTTGGCTTTGGGGCCCTTCAAGGGGGGGTATTTAAGTGGGGGTGTTTTAATAGGGGTATAAGATCGTGAGTGTCTGGTTGTTTGCGGTTTCGGGGGTCGTTTTGATGCGGGGGGTGTTATTTTTGTGGGGGTGTTTAACGGGGGGAGGGGGGAGTTTTTACACGTGCGGAGATTGTGGTTGGGAGGGGTAGGGGGGAGTGGTGGGGGGGTGGTGTTGGGGGGGGGTGTTTGGGAAGGGACGAAGGGGTGTGGGCTAGGGGAGGTTGGGGGGGGGTGCTGGATGGCGTGGTGGACGGTAGGTGGGGGGGTGGCGGTGGAGAGGTGGGGAGGGGGGGATCTGCGGGTTCGGTGGCAGAGGCGGCGTGGGCGTGGGGGGGGGTTGGGGGTGGGGGAGTTGTAGGGGGGGCGGGAGGTATGTAGGGGGATGGGGGGAGTGTGGGGGGGGTGTGGCTGTTTTAAGAGCAGGTGCATAGGTTGGAGGGTGGTGGGGGGAGGAGGGGGGGGAGTGTGCCAGGGTAGGGTGCAGGTTAGGAGGGGGGGGGAGGCGTGTGGGGGGCGGAGTTTGGAGGGAGGTGGAGGGGTTGCGATAGCCTAGAACGGGGTTTGGGAGGGGGTTGTGGTGTGTGTGGGGTGCGTTTGGGGCAGTGGGGTTGTGTTGCATGGAGCTTGTGGCACTCTAGGGGGGGATGAGGGGATGGTGGGGCTAGTGAAACGAGGCGTAGTGGGCGCCGGTGTGTGGTGGTGGGGGGGTGAGTGATGGGGGCAGCGAGGTCCCCGTGGTAGAGGGTGAGCGTGGCCGGCGTGGAGGGGGGGCGGTGGGTTTGGGTACGGGCTGTTTGATGGCTAGGTAGTGGGCGGTGGAGGCAGGTGGGAGGGGGGGGTGGGGCGTGGGTGGGGGGACTGTTTAGGGTGGGGAGGTTGGGTTATCGGTGTTGGTTGGTGTTGGTCCTGTTTTTCTTGTTTGTTTTTTATTCTGCTATGTATTGTTTTTTTTTGTTTGTTTCCTGTTTTTTTTTCTTTTATGTGTTTTGAGTTTCTAGTTTATTTGCTATTTTTTTGTTTGTTTTGGCTGTTTTTATTTTTCTTTGTCGTTTATTTATTTATCCTTTTTTTCTGTTTCTCTTTCTTTTGTCTGTGTTGCTTCAATTTTATTTTTTGTTTTCTTTTGTTTTTTGTAGAAAAAAATCTATAAAAATGTATATAAAAAGTTATATAAAAACATATAATAAAACGTATATAAAAACATGTATAAATTTTAAAAGTAATTAGATTTTTTTTTGAAACTCAAATTTTAAGTAATTTTTTCTAACGGTCGTTAGTATAAAAGACTAACGTTGCAATAATAAATTAAATGATCGTTAATTTAACCGGCTTATGAGTTTAGCAGGTCACCGGATACACACAATTAGCCCTTTTTGAATGTTTAGTGACACATTAAGAAAAAAACATGGCTACGCACAACAATAAAAAATGTCAAGTTAAATGCCTTTTTGTTATGGATAATTATATGTGGATGTCCTTATCTCCTAATATGAGTTAGAGTTTATATGTAACTAGGAGATGGTTCAAGCATTATCTCTTTGTATCTATATATAGACCTATTGGTCAATTGATTAATAACATACTTTTCATTCTCTCAAACTTGTGTTCACAACACGTTATCAGCACGCTCTAAAGGTTTTTTTTCAACTCTCGACTACCGGTGGTTTGTCTTTGTCCTTTTACTTAATATTGTTCATCTTTAATACTGTTACTTGCACAATGTTATAGCATCAGTTCTTACACATCATATCATGTACTACGTATAATTATACAATTGATGCGCTCATGCACTCAATCAATACATATATTTATTTACCGTATGCTTTTATTCAGTTTCTTTGTTGCTTAGTTTGTTTGCAAAGTACAATATCACTATTTTAATAATTTATGCATTATTGTCTAATCTGTTTTTATAGACTTTTGTACAAATCAAGGAAACATGCATATATAATGTACGAATCGGTGAATCAATATGCTGAGTAATACAGTATGTAGACTTATGTGTTTCATTGTTTTCATCATATGCTTTTTGCTTAGTCATCATATATTTATTTGTATGCTTTTATTTAAATTTTTTTGTTTTATAACTAGAATTTTGCACGACAATGCACCTGTTTGCTCTATAATAAGTTAAAAGTCAGGAATAAAATTATACTTGACAAATTAGAGAACTTCGTAAACTCAAACACTTATATGCATGGTTGATCACGTATAGTTATCATGGAACAAGAGCTCGGACTAAATATCTTGGCTCATTCTGGCTCTTGAGACTTCAGTGGATTTTTTTTTTGTTCTTGGATAGGTTGAAAGAAGGAGGACATATTAGATGCATCCATGGGCTTGGGATATACAATCCAAGGGGAAAGGTTAACAACCTCCATTGCGAATAGGTGTAGGCATTGATGTTATACGCCATCATCTCCATGGGACTTAAAAACTGAATACTTACTGTGAAAAATCCGCTGTCTTTGGAACAAATTATAAGGGGACAGATTTGGACCACCAAGAAAACGATGATTTTGCCTAAGGCACGTTATGGTGGACTCACTTAAGGACTATAGGATTTTTAAATAAGGGAGTGAGTATAAATGCGGGCCATGTACGTATTACTTCCTTCGTTGCCTTTTATGTTGGGACACAATTATAGATACTGAATGTTAGAAAATACTTTTCTTCTCTCTCCCCCTTCCTCCCCCATACATTCATGCTTCAATATACTATTGCAGCTACAATATGACGCCAAAGGTTTCACCAAAAATATTGTGAATATATGATTTCTTGTTTGTTGTAGCCGAGCAAAATAATGAACTTTTATGAAAAAATCATGAGACCGTCCAACTGGTGTTGCTCCTTACCGAAGCAATATGGCAACTTATAATGATTATGTGGACGGGGGGTTGCGGGTCGCGGATATGGCCGTTGGTCGTGAGGGATGTGACGACGGCTTCATGGTCTGTTGGTAGTGGTTCAAGGGCGTTGGATTGGTAGAGATAATTATTATGGTGTTAATCATGGTGTTCAGTTTAAGGACACAAGTGGCTATAAGAAGTGGCAAGATAAGGAAAAGAATAAGAAAGATGCTAGATGGAACAATGAAAAGGGCGTCGTTAGAACGGCGGGATTATTGTTATCGTTAGTGGAAGTTGTTGATCATTTGCGCAAAAGCATTGTCGTACACCCAAACATCTAGTTGCACTTTACCAAGAGTATATCAAAAATAAAAAAAATGGGATGGAATCAAACTTTGTTTATGATGATAGAGATGATATCCCAGATGATCATAAAGGACCACAAACTGATTGCAAACTCATTTGGATGATGATGATTTTCTCACAAATGAGTAATTGGTAGTTTGAAGCCATGAATAATTTACTTTTAGGTGTTTTGTTAGGATTTTCTTTTAAGTGTTTTGTTAGGAATTTTCTTTAGGTGATTTTGTTTTGGATTTCAATTATTCTTGGCTATAAAATTTCTGTTAGGATTAATTTTTCTGTTGGCTCGGGCATTGTATTGTTTACGTTCAAAATATTAACTGCAATAGTGGTTTTTTTAGTTGCATTATTATGTGTATTATTTTCTTGTGAATTAGCATGTTATGAGTATTTTTGAGATTTTGAATTATACTCAAGTTGATAGCTAACCTGGTTTAAAAGTGATATGTATTTTTATCCATTGTTTTATTGTTTTTGTGGCTAGAAACAAATTCGATAATACTTTGGTTTTGTCGTAACCATGATTGACTAGCTATTGTGTCCTTTTTCCATGGCCTGCCTTGTCCCTACATTTTCTTTATCTAATGTGCATAATGTTTTTTTTTCAATACGAATGGAAGTATTTTCTTTTGTGTATGTTCCTTTCATGTGAATATGTTATACTATGGTGCATATGTGGTGCAACTTGTATTAATTGGCATGACCAGTTGAACCATCTCGCGTCAGTGATGATGTGAAAAATATAAAAGAATCATGAGTTTTTTTCAAAGATGATTTTTGTTAATGTTCTAATGGAAGTTACGATTTACTTACACCATAAATACAAAAGAGGACTTCACTCCTTAAAATTTTGGAAAAGATGAAAATGGCATGTATGTAGGCCTATACATGTACTATGTGGATCATTTTGAGTTATAAAATCGATGCATCGTCAAAATGATCATCAAATACACAATTAAAGTTGGCGTGATTTAGTGGCTCAATGTGAGCACGGTTTTCCAGATAAATTATTGAGAATAGTGGTGATTACTTCCAAGTATTGGGCGATTATTGGAATAAGTGTTGAACTTAAAAGGTAGCCCATGTTCATCGCGAATTGCTTTTGTTGAAACGTTTATAGAACGTCTTTCAGTTTGATTGCAACAATAAAAAAAAAATAAAAAAAAACATAATTATGAGAACAAAACTTTTAGTTTATGGAGCATGTTATATAGTACGATTCACGATTCTTGCCAACAATTATTGTGATAATGAAGTCCTCCCATAGGAATGGTTTTTGTTACAAACCTGCATAGAGATGTTTGAAATTATGTGTGACAGATGTTATGGTAAAATCCACCATATGTACACATTGGGGATGTTAGAATTGATAATCATTCAGGGGGAGAGACTTTGAGAATCGAGCAGCGAGAATTTAGAATAAATTATAATAGTACATGTTGATCCTCACATAATATGAACTTGCCAAAAAATGGGACGCAATTCATTCTCTGATATAGAAAATTGTGCAGACGAACATGTGTTTAGTGATCCTAATTTTGTAAGTGACCAGTTGATACCTATTATTGATAGCGCTGAGTTTTTTCAAGGATGATTTTTATTATTGTTCTCAATGGAAGTTACGTATTTACGTATCACCAGTAAATATAACAAGGACTTTATTCCTTATAATTTTGGAAAAGATGAAAACGGCATGTATGTAGGCCTATACATGTACCATGTGGATCATTTTGAGGTATAAAATCGATGCATCATCAAAATGATCATCAAATACGCAACTTAAAACTGACGTGATTAGTGGCTCGATGTGAGCACGGTTTTTTAAATAAAATTATTGAGAATGGTGGTGAATACTTTCAAGTATTGGGCAATTATTGGAATAAGTGTTGAACTTAAAGGTAGCTCATGTTCATACACGAATTGCTTTTGTTGAAACGTTTATAAAACGTCTTCGGTTGATTGCAAAGCCAATAATTATGAGAACAAAGTTTTTAGTTTATGGGGTATGTTATAAGGTACGAATTCACATCTTGCCAACAATATATAATGAATCATCCCCATAAGAATGGTTTTTGGTCACAAACCATAGATTTTGAAATTATGTGACATATATCATGGTAAATCCACCACAATGTACACATTGGGATGTTAGAATGGATCATTCATTCAGGGAGAGAGAATGAGCAACAAGAAATTTAAAATGAATTATAATAGAAATGTTGATCCTCACACTAATATGAACTTGGAGTTAAATGGGACAATTCATTCTTAGATATAGAAATTGCCAGACGAACAAGTTTAGGGACCTGAATAAAGTGACTAGATAATATATACGCTGCTAGTGCTCCAATTACGATGTGTGTCCCAACATCAAAACCAATGATTGGTAGTAAGTCTATGGCACGTCTGCAACGTGATAGATTGGTCGATTCCAAATAAAAGTCCTCGAATGAAAAGATAAAATGGAACCAGAAAGTTAAAATGGTCAAATCGAGGTAATAAAGACCCCGTAATAGTCTCTTAAAGAGACACTAGACATGAATGATGGCAATGAGATCTCAATAAATGATATAATATAATGTCTAGTAGAGTGTGGAATCGAAAAGAATTGAAACGAAGTCGATAATACTATTGTATGTAATAATGCGCATGATAAATAAGGTGAGGATCTTGGATACCTGCAAGCGGTGCAGATGTATAAATAAATGGCCAAATAATGTAAAGACGCAAGTAAATAATGAACTATGGAAGTCTCTAATGATGAGACATGATTATTAAGACTTGAAATCCATAACATGAATGTTATAAGAAAGAAAACTAAATTTATGTCTGGCAATATGAGAAATAAGTTGTATGCGTCTAATTTAATGAAACAAGAGCTCATTTTATGTTGAGATTCCTTAAGGAGTATATAATGCATGAATCACGTGTTATAAAATTCTCGAGAATAATAATCGATTAAATTGTACAAGTCACTCGAACTGAGTAAATCGAGTATTTCTATATTTTTAAAAGTACAAGAGATATGGGTTTATATTTTACTAACCCATCAAAACAAGTTTAGTTGTTTTATAGATGCAGGATACATGTTTAACTTAACAGGTCGGTCTCAAACTGGATATGTTTTCACAAGTGGAGGCACTGCAATTTATGGCGTTCGGCAGAGCAAACAATCGTGGCTACTTCATCCAACCATACTGAAATTCTGGGAAGAATATACTAATAGTTTTTGCATGAAGATAATGTAGATGTAGTTCTTACTTCAAGAGAGGTTACATCAAAAGATTAAGTGATGTTGTCATCAGAGGGAGATAATACGCGCTGCACTCTTTTTCCCTTAGCTATGGTTTTGTCCCACTGGGTTTTCCTGGCAAGGTTTTTAATGAGGCAGCATTCCACAAAGCGTATTAATAATATGGACATCCAAGAGGGAGTGTTATGGATAATTATATATGAATGCCCTTATCTCCTAACGTGATTAGAGTTTATATGTAACTAAGAGATGGTTCAAGCATTATCTCTTTGTATCTATATATAGACCTATTGGTCAATTGATTAATAACACTTTTCATTCTCTCAAACTTGTGTTCACAACACTACTACACTTTTACAGTCATAAATCCAATGGTGGATATTTTTATATAGCACTCCTACTTAAGATAAAAATGACATCACTAAACTGATACAGATCAAGAAAAGGGGAAAAACTATATAGCAGCTCCTTAAATATATGTTACGACGATCTTAGAAACAAACAGATATTGTTACGTTCCCAACAGAATCCTGTCCCATCAGCACAATACTACTAGACACGCCCTCATGTATATCCAAAGGTTGAAACAAAACATCCTCATCAACATAACTATACTAAACATAGCCGGGTGCATCGTTTTCATCAACCATTCTAAATGTAGTCATGAAAATTAATAGAGACGATTTATAGTATCATATGTAAAGGTTGCTATTAAAAGTGTAAATGCATAACTGATAGGTAATAGGTAATAAGAGCACATAAATCATAGACCACCGACATTGTGTGGTACGGAGTGCAAAACAATAAACAAGATCATAGTTCAAAACATTCAAGACATTGTGCAAACAAGATGTATGTGCAACCTGGAACAAGTTTTCAGCAGATTGCCTGTCCTGCTAAACCAATCATTCTTTGTAAAATACAACAAATACAACATACAAAACAGAACCAACGCCAGAGTGAACCGATGAAAGCAGTGATCACTTGGTGGATGACAGACATTGGTGTCATATCGAGTTCAAGAAGCCACAAAAAATAAATTAAACCACCAAATAGACTACAGAGTAAGTGAAAAAAAAAAGTATGGATCAATTCAAGTGTTGTTTAGAAAGAGATAGAGTTCACGAGCTACCACTAGAACTGCTATTACCAATTGACCACTTCCTGAAAGTACCAGACACAAGACCCCTGGCACCAAAAAGCCCAAACCTTGTCCGAAACACGGATCCTCGACCACTAGAGCTAGTGGCGAGAGGCTCAGATTGCGCAACAGCCACATCACTCGTTATAGTGGGTAACTCTGTCACATCCTCTTGTGCACCATCACTAGCACTTGCATCAACGTTCTCAACCTCAACTGCACACACATCCAAATTAACAACCAATGATCCCCTCCTCGCCCTAAGCCAATCCCCAACTTCACCCGTCACATTTCTACACTTCTTCACCTTGATCTTTATCAAATTCGGACAGCCCCAAGCGAAAGCCTCAATTCCTTCATCAGATACAGGACAGCCCTTAATACAAAGCTTCTTTAAAGCAACACATTTGGAAGCAATACACGAAATCTCACTATCAGCTATTGTCTCACTTCCACATAAAGCTAATCTTTCCAATTTCTGACAGTTGGAAGCAATAGCTTCCAAACTAATCGTGCTTGGATTAACCCCAATCAAAACGAGCTCCTGAAGGTTCACACTATGTTTAGCAATAGCAATCAAAGCCTCATTTCCAATCCTATTGGTCTTCCATCCATCGATATGAAGCTTTCTCAAATACTTGCAACGCTCAGCAATGGCAACGACACCAGCATTAGTACAATCAGGAGTCTTAACAATATGCAATATTTCCAAATTAAAACAATTAGACAAAGCAGATAAACCAACATCACTGACTTGAAGACGCTCCAAATGAACCTCACTTAACAAACTATCGGAAACGGCAATCATTTCCAACAAACTATCCCAATCACCCAAACAACGCAACAATTTCAAAGTTTTCAAATTCTTAGCACCGGAAATCAAAGGACCGAAAAACTGACCACTATAAAGCTCCTTCAAATAAACAGATTTCAAAGACGAAGCAGCCGCACCGGGGCCAATAGGCTCGGAAGCAGCGCCATCATTAATGCCACGTAAGCGCTTAACAGAAAGCTCCTCAAGAGAGAAACAATTATCCAAAAAAGCATTCATTCCTTTCGCACCAAACAAACAAGATCCACACGAAAACTTCTTCAGTTTCGAACAATTCTTACCCAAGGCAGCCATCCCAACATCCGTAACCTCACGACACCCACGCAGCTTCAGGCGCGTAAGGTTCACGCACCTGAGCGATATCAAAACCAATCCATTATCATCAATACTAACAGATCTACGATCACATCGCAACGAAAGCTTCGTAACGGAATCAAACCGTGAGAAAATCACCGGAATCAACGGAACTATTTCCGATTGAGCGTTCAAAGCCAAACGGTGACGGCTCTGACCTTCAACCAAAAGCCACCGCCGGGAAACAAGAGAGCATCGTTTCCGGTCACCGGAGCTTAAAAACTGAAAAACAAAAGCTAAACAATCATCAGGTATATCAGATGTGTAGTCGATATAAGAAGATGTGTTTGTAATAACAGGATATTCAATTGCCACGTCATCTTTATGGAGACTAGATCGAAAAGAGGATGAGTTTGACCGGTGCGTTGACCACGGTGGTGAAGGCGAGTGGGAGGATGAAGATTGGCCCATAATTATTATCTAGTTGGGAAGTAGTTTAGTTTTTGTTGGGTTATTTATGAAGCTAGTAAATATAGGTGAGTTTAAATGAAATGAAAAAAAGGGAAGTTCGTGGAAAACGGGTAGGAAGAGGAGGATGACCCGTCAAATGGGTTAAAATGGGTTTGAATGGATGCATATGGTGGATTGACTCAAATTCGTTTTCGATGTGTGTTATGATGTTTGAAGATTTCAATTACTCCGTATTTGTTTAGACTTGTATACGATGGTTCAAAATGATATTATGCCAGAGTGTCCATTTTATAGCGTGTAAGATGTCATAGTGAGTCACTTTAAAATTTTCTTTTTTAACGCTCGCACATCAAAATACTTCTTACTCATAACTCAAATTCAGTGTTATGATGTTTGAAGATTTCAATTACTCTGTATTTGTTTAGACTTGTATCCGATGGTTCAAAATGATATTATGCCAGAGTGTCCATTTTATAGCGTGTAAGATGTCATAGTGAGTCACTTTAAAATTTTCCTTTTTAACGCTCGCACATCAAAAATACTTCTTACTCATAACTCAAGTCGGAATACATTTTTCGGATGCATCATTTTTTTTTCTATTTCTTAAACCAATTAATTTTTCATTTATTAAAATAAAAAAGGTTTTAGTCATATAATAGCAATGAAGTTTTTTAAATGTACCGATTTGGTATGTGTACTCTCAAAAAGTTGTACAATAGCAACGAACTTTCATAAGTGTTCAAATTTGCACATTTTGATGATGTGTCACGTTATAAATGGTGCCACGTGTCAGCCTTTCATGTATGACATGTCATCAAAATGTGCAGAATGTAACACTTATAAAAGTTCATTATTATTGTATATTTTTTTAAGAATACATGTACCAAATCGGTAAATTCAAAAAAGTTCGTTGCTATTCTACAACTAAAACCAAAATAAAAAATATAACATTTTATAACTTTTTAATAACTTTACAAAGAATTACTACAAATAATTACAAACAATCAAAATTATAAATGAGCTAAAACTTAAAGTACAACATTTTAAAATGAAAATTTCAAGAAATATGCAAATTATAAAACCTTGGGAGAGCCCGGGTAAAAGCATTAATGCTACTCGACCCGAGCCGTGCATTAAATGCTGAACCGACCCGCTCTTAAACAATCCCGCCTTTTAACCCAACCCGACCCTTAACTCTTTTATTTATCTGTTTCCACGTGTGGGGGGTGTCGGGTGCGTGTCTACTCCAAAGCTTATTGATCACCAGCGATCTTGAAAGTGAAGAGCACTTGATCTTCTTCCATATTCATCAAAAGAAATTGCTTGCATGTGTTTCATCAAAGCTTTGGTTGATCTGTTAGCATGTGATGATATGTAAGTTTTTTTTTTACTTTTTATTGTTTATTATGATTTGCTTTTATTTAATTCATAGTTTATTTAATTTCTTTGTTTTCAATTTTTTTTTTGATTTTGATACCAGGGTTTACTCATGGACTTTTATCTGCCGTATTGGTTTTTAAGGTTCATGAGGTGATGAGGCAACTGTGTATAACGAAGGTAACATTAGGGTTATGTTTTATTTAGGTTTTTTGTAGAGTTTATATTAGGGTTTCCTTTCACTTTTAGGGTTATGTTTTTTCTTTTTAGTTTATACATTTTAGTTGTTGTTATAAACTTATATGTCGCGTACCAAGTGTTTGATAAAATGTTTTATTGAGAGGCTGCGGAAAAGTTTCATGACCGGAGAGGGATTCGTCGCGGTTTTCATCGAATTTGGTATGCATAAAGAAAGGTAGCTTCTTTTATATAATTATATTGATATTGATTTGGGTGTTTTCTTATATATATATTAATTGAAAATTATAGTTGTTTACTTGGTTAAATGATAATGAAAGGAAAACAAAAGGATTCATGGTTTGCATTTTTAAGTAGCTTAATTTAGGTTATACTTAAAATAAAATATTGGGTATATAAGTTGGATACATGGAAGTTATTTGCAGCAAATACTATAATAAGAATGTTGAGAACGATCATAAATTTAGTGAATGAAGCAAGCAAGGACAGTCACGTAAACTTATGTATAATTTCTTTACGCCCCATGCTCTATATAACAACGATATTTACCTTTTTGTTGCTTTTTATAGATGGGATTTGACAGCAAATGCAGCAAGGCCTGAATAAGGTGTCACACATCGACCTAGGCACCCCATTGAAGGTTGCTGGCTATTTGAAAATCCATGGAGTATTCAAACTAGACTTGATAAACATGCACCATCTGCTGACCCTGTTTGTATAACAGGCCGAATGGATTGAACGAGCCGAATGGGTAAGTTTCTTTTTTTTTGCTAGCAACTACTAAGGGATACAAAACAAAGGTGTTTTATTTTCTATGCTTAACAACGATATTTACCTTTTTGTTTCTTTTTATAGATGGGATTTGACAGCAAATGCAGCAAGGCCTGAATAAGGTGTCACACATCGACCTAGGCACCCCTTTGAAGGTTGCTGGCTATTTGAACATTCGAGGAGTATTCAAACTAAACTTGATAAACCTGCATCATCTGTTGACCTTGTTTATATAATGGGGTTTGTTTCGGTTTATCAGAGGTAGTTACAACATTTACTCGAAACATTTGTTATTGAAGTCGGTCGCTTACGTGATTTTGATAATTTTCTAAAATTTCATTGTAGGGTGCAAGATCATAAATATATAACAAAATTGGCTGAGGATGAGCATAAAAATGTTCAAATTATAGACCTATAATCGAACACGATGGGGTGCTTTTGCATCAGGGAGATAACCAAGTGGGTTCAGTTGCATTGTTATATGTATGCAATATGAAATGTATATGCATCAGTTCGTTTTTGTATGTATGACTTATGTTAAATTTTGATAGGATGCAAATAAAAACAAGTCACGAGAGGAATTGTTGGCAGAAGAAAGGGATTACAAAAGGCGAAGAATGTCTTATCGTGGAAAGAAAATGAAAAGAAGCACCACGCAGGTGAGCAACATACATTCGTATTATTCTTTTAATAAGTTTGACATCACCTAACATGAGGTCTCCTGTGTTGTTGTAATTAATAATGGAAAACTTACTCTATGTTTCTTAAAAAGATATCGGAAATTTTTACCCATTTACTTCTGAACTGGTCGATTTAAGTTTGTTTTTTTGTCTCATAGGGCCCCAATTACAATTAAGCTAAGCACACGGAATGATTCGATTGGGTCAAATGGATAGAAAGTTGACTATAGTCTAATTTTAACGTATACAACCTCCTAAGCTGTTTCTTTAAGGATCTAGATTGTTGTTAATTGATGAGGTGTCATTTTATACATTATTTCGGGGTTATTTAACCGTCTAAATCATGAAAATATGCCCAGATTACGTGCTTAATCATTTGTTTTCAGGTTTTTAGCACTTGGATGACATTTGGTGGAAATAGACATGATTTGGGCTCATTTGGAGAAGAAACAGACAAGATTATGGACCTACACCAAATCCATGAGAAGTATTGTTTACAGAGAGTGGAGACGGTGTCACAAGCATAAAGTGACGCCGTCGTGATCTATTCAGTGATGACGTCAGAGATCTGGTGACGGCGTTAAGACTTGGCCGACTTAAAAAGGATCTAGAATCATCCACATAGCGACGGCGTCAGGACTTCAACACGACGTCGTCGCAATGATATCTCTATATATACAAAACCGATTTTAGGGTTTTAAGTGTGTAACTTTGTATAACTTTAGGAAGACGAACCCTAGTCTTTGTAGCAGCTTTAAAGGTCATTTTTAGGGCCTCAAACCCTATTGTAACTACCTTATATACATGTTTTAATCAAGTAAGATTGTTATTCATTAATCATTCAATATGTCTATGTGTTGTGTGATTAATCTATGTTCTTGCTTTATCCTTAACATGCTAGGCTAAACCCCTCTTTGTATTTGCTTATGATTGCATGAAAGTCGGATTGTAGATCCTATTACTATTACTTCTTGTTGATAAGTGTGCGTGTTAGGCTTTAGAAACCCAGCTTTTATCTGTATCGTTGTAGACACGTCTAGGGAAATGCGAGTGCGTAAAAAAGATACCATCGGGTAACAATCTTCATACTACCCTACCCCCTTATATGGTTGATCCCTCTTAAGATATTTCACACGCATTTAATATACTCTTAGGGGCCTTGTAATAGTCTTCATACTACCTTACTTGTGCGTTGCCCTAACATAATATTAAATAGACGGGGGTTCGTGTAATCCGTTCATGACCTAGGAAATACTTACACAAATCATCACAAGTGTGACAAGGCAACAGGATTAGGAGAAACAATCTGATAAGTAATGCATGATTAAGTAAATACATTTAATTATCATAAAGTTATCACCAGTAGATTAGATATTAGTTTAGTCAATAGTTAAACAAATCAACCTCTCAAACCATAGATTTACCTGCTTTCTTATAAATATAAAAACACAAAAATAATCTTCTCTCAACCCCAAGAATTCTGTTAAGCACAACAAGAAGAGCAAAAAAAAGAAGACCTAGTGTATGATTATCGGCTATAAAAGACCTTGTAAGCCATTGTGGCAAAATATTCAGTTTTATTCAAGTTAAATCAAGTTTTAATTAAGTTTTATGTCGTTTTTATATAGTTTTAAAAGGTGTTTAAAGTTAATGTCCTATTATGCATTTTGTAATTCTCAATATTTTAAAGAAAAAGTAAGCTACTTTTGACTCAATAAGCTCTCAATAAGGCTGTAATAAAAATTAAAGCTTATTCTTGTATAATAAGCCTAATACAGACTTAAATGCTTGTTTATAATCTCTTTAATGCGGTTATTTTATTTATAATTTAGTCATAAATGGTCCTTTGAGTGTGATTTTGGAAGCATTTTGAGAAATAACTCATATAATCTTATTGAGTCTTATTGCTCAGGAATAGAGGCAAAGGCCATAGTGAGCAGGTTTCTTAGTGCCACTCACTCAGAAAGAGTGGCTTGTTTTCTGAGACAACAAAAACCAAGGTTTACAACTCCTCAATTTCAATTAGCTTAATTTTATAAGACACTACTTATTTTGCTTTCAATATATTTGTTAAAACTTAGTAAATGGGCTTATTATAGGCTGTTGTAAGTTATTTTTTATTGCATAAAATTGTCCTACATTAGCTTATTTACCTTAAAACATTTCATAATAGTGTAATAAGCTAGTAGAGAAACTAGCTTAATATTCTTAATAAGCGAGACTTTATAGTTTTTAAAATAGTCTAAATATGTCAATGATAAGTAGAGATAGATAAAAGGATTGTAAAGTATTTAGTTTAAAAATGGATTTTAAACCTATTTTGTTTTGGCAGTTTTAAATAAAGGGGTGTTTGGCACAAGGCCAAAACGGGTCAAGAAAAGGCTTTTAGCATGGGGTTTAAGTTACTTGGTCAATTTAAGCACAAGTTTTAAAGACCTTTTTAAGCGTTTTTTAAATATTTTTAGCTGGAATATTGGTTTTTCAAAAGTGTACAAATCTTCTTTGAAACTGTGAGAATATTTAAAGTCCCCACAAGTGCTTATGGGATAAGCACTTGTGAATTTGAGTTAAGGGAATAAATTTGTGTATTTGTGTGTACAAAACAGCTGCAACAACCCTTGGTGTTTTTGACTTTGTGAGATCAAAAAATCACAAGGTTCTTATTGCCACAGTTTCTCAAACCAAAGGACCCTTTTTCACCGCCAAAAAAAAGACAGAGTAAAAAAGGGTTTTTTACAAATCCAAAATTTGTGCACCAGTCCATTAAGGTATATACCTCAATCTGTTTAAGCTTCTTTTTGCTTTTAGAGCTTATTTGACAGCTTAAAATAAGCTGTCAAATAAGCCCTTGAGCCTTGCCTTAAAGCTCCCCTGGTGCAAAGGGGGAACTTTAGGCTCAATGTTCTCAGCCATTAAGCACACTTAAGCCCAAGTATTTGGCTTATTTTAAGAGCTTATAAGCCCTAGTATAAGTCCTCAAAGTTTCAGCCCTTGATAAGCTTATTTGGTTGCTTATTTTTAAGCCCAATCTTGCCACTTGGCTGTTTTCAGTTTAACTTAGGCATAAGGATTGCTTATTTTTTGACTTTGGCTTATTGAGCTTATCCCATAAGCTCAAATTGTGTCCTAGTAGCTTTTAGGTTAAGTTAGATAGTTTAGTTTGCTTATTTCCCTTTTTTTAGCTTATTTGAATGTCCAAGTTTATCATTTTAACCTCTTAAGCTTTGGTTAAGCTTTTCTGTCCATAAGCTTCCCACAGCTTATTTAGCCTAGCTTTTCCTTTTCTTTTTAGCCCATTTAGTTTAGTTTAGACCTTTTAGCTTATCTAGTTCCTTGTCTTAGCTTAACTTGACCCTAAGTCTAAAAGACTTAGCTCTTTTTTAGCTTTTAAGCCATTTTAGCTGCTGTCAACTTTAGGCTTATTTTCTAGCTTATTCTTTTGTCAAAAGCTGAAAGTGCTTTTATTAATGTTGTTTAAATTAAGCTGGGTTATAAGTTTGTAGTTTTAAGTTTTGGCTAAAAATCACTTTTTAATAAGCTAGAAAAATAAGCCATGTCGTAGGGTTGGTTTTGTACATCTTTGATAGTGCGGGGTTACACGTTTTAACTATAGTGTAAATTTAATAAATTTTGCCCGCCTACCCTTTAGTTTAGATTGTTACAATTTCTACCCTAGAGTTTGTTTAAAAAAAAAGAGAGGGGAAGACAAGGGACCCGGGTGAGCAAGACTCGAACCCAGGACCCCTCGATACATCCCCTCCCTTTACACAAACACTCTACCACTGCGCCCTTGGGTCTTTTTCGTTATAGACCCAAGGTGCTTGGTATTTAAGGTATGTTTAAGCTTATAAGCTTATAAGCTGTTCGGCTTATTTTGGGGGCTTATTTCCACAGCTTATTTTTGTTTCTTATTTTTCGTAGGACCTTTATAGTGTAAAGTATTTTTAGAAAAATTTTCAGAATTTTTTGTAAACGTTTAGTATTTTTTATAATTTAGTTTAGTTAAAAGTTTATTTAATTCATAAAAAATACAAAAATTATCAAAAAAATATTTTGCTTTTTTAGAAAATTTTCTTTTATCATCTAGTTTGTAGGAAAAATATAAAATTTTTCGTAGGTTCATTTTTACAACTTTTTACTTTTTAAAGCACGGTCCGGGTGCGGGATTTTGTTTTGACTCGTTTTTGGGTCAAACGAACTCCGTTTTCGGCCTAGTCTTTTTCATTCTTCGTTATTTGACCCGTAGGGTAGTTTAGAAGCAAAAATTTCTTCGTAGGGTTATTTTTAAAGATTTTAGGTTTTCCCCCTTTTGTACGGGATTCGGGGTCTCGTTTTCTAGTTTAATTTCGTAATTTCTAGGTTTTTCTTAAACGTTTTAGTCCGTTATTGTTTAATTTGACTTTTTCAACTTCCCAAACCAATTCCTTCCTTCAAACTCAAATCTTCGATCGTATCGATTTACCATTCCAGCCTCGTTGGGGATTTACGACCCGGGAAAGCTCTATACTACTTCTCGGTATCATTGATTCTGCTTTTAGACTATTCTTACTATATATTTGATATTTTATTATATTACATATATTTTAAGGTGTAGTCAGAGCGGATCAATGTGGCCGACTTAAAAAGGATCTAGAATCATCCACATAGCGACGGCGTCAAGACTTCAACACGACGTCGTCGCAATGATATCTCTATATATACAAAACCGATTTTAGGGTTTTAAGTGTGTAACTTGGTATAACTTTAGGGAACTAACCCTAGTCTTTAGCAGCATTAAAAGGATATTTTAAGGCCTCAAACCCTATTGTAACTACCTTCTATCCATGTTTTAATCAAGTAAGATTGTTATTCATTAATCATTCAATATGTCTATGTGTTGTATGATTAATCTATGTTCTTGCTTTATCCTTAACATGCTAGGCTAAACCCCTCTTTGTATTTGCTTATGATTGCATGAAAGTCGGATTGTAGATCATATTACTATTGCTTCTTGTTGATAAGTGTGCATGTTAGGCTTTAGAAACCCAGCTTTTGTCTATATCGTTGTAGACACGTCTAGGGAAACGCAAGTGCGTAAAAAAGATACCATCGGGTAACAATCTTCATACTACCCTACCCCCTTATATGGTTGATCCCTCTTAAGATATTTCACACGCATTTAATATACTCTTAGGGGCCTTGTAATAGTCTTCATACTACCTTACTTGTGCGTTGCCCTAACATAATATTAAATAGACGGGGGTTCGTGTAATCCGTTCATGACCTAGGAAATACTTACACAAATCATCACAAGTGTGACAAGGCAACAGGATTAGGAGAAACAATCTGATAAGTAATGCATGATTAAGTAAATACATTTAATTATCATAAAGTTATCACCAGTAGATTAGATATTAGTTTAGTCAATAGTTAAACAAATCAACCTCTCAAACCATAGATTTACCTGCTTTCTTATAAATATAAAAACACAAAAATAATCTTCTCTCAACCCCAAGAATTCTATTGGACCGTGATCAAGCCTTCCCAACCTATTCCCCTAGAGAACGATAACAACGCCCGAGTATTGCCTATACTACTACTACAACGGTTAGGTACTCTGCCTAGGGAGTTGTAAAACTTCTTGTTGAAGTCCTACGACGACTGCATCAAGTTTTTGGCGCCGCTGCGTGGGAAATAGTTAGGTTTTGATCATAGTTTAACTTAGTTCTACTCGCTTGAGTCCTTTCAAGTAAGACTTTAATTTCTATATATTAGATTTTTTGTAGTCTATATTTTCTTTGTGTGTTTGTTCGTAATCTTCATTGACTATTCCATTCTTTATTATGGAGAACGCGAATGCATCATCGACCTTAAGATCTCTCTCTCAGTAACTCCCTGCCACTACTCACACCGAGTTAACCACTAGGGTAAACAAGCTTTTAAAAATGAGGCAAACTATTGACTCTCTCCTCTCTAAAACCATCAATGAATTGACCAACTAATCTTCCGATTCTGAGAATTTTTGCCCCAGAGAAAGGATTAAGGAACTTGAACTAAGAACGAAACAAAGAAATAATTTTGAAGAAGAATTGTTTAAGGATATGTTCCCTATTGAGGAAGAATTAGCCTATCATAAAGAGCTGCTAAGTGAACTATGCCCCCCTTTCTCAACCCTAGAGCCTAAAATTAGGAGAGGCGACACTTGGAGTTTGAAGATTCCTTGTGTAATTGGCACCATTTATATGGGCCATGCATACATTGATCTATAATTTCCTGTTAACATCATGTCTCGTGCTTATTATAATAAAATAATAGAAAAACCTTTCCAAGCAAGAAGAAACCCGTACCAACCATATAAATTATGTAACTTCGTTGGAAGAGCTAAAAATGTGCATATATTTATTGGGTGCTTTATTTATGTCATGGACTTTATGATTCTGGAAGACTTAGGCAACATTATTGATAGTAGTCTAAGTGAAGTGGTTATGGGAAAAACTTTTGTGCAAGCATCTAAGCTTACTTATGATGAATCCTTAGGGTTAATTAGGTTTGCCCATAGGGATGACGAAGTCGTGTTTAGCTCAAAGGACAAAAGAATTAGATCTAGTCTCACCCTTGGAAAAGGATAAGTTTGAAGCATTCTTTGTGGAAAACCTGAAGGTTAGAAAAATAGGATTTAAGCATGTCCTTGAAAAGAGAAAGGGATATTACAAAGCTTGCACGAACCTTGGACATATTTATAAAAGAGATAGAGAGACAATTGAAAAACTCAAAACCAATCACATAAGTATCATCAAGCTTAAGGAGTAAAAGGACTTCGAGGCTAGCTACAAGACTCGTAAATAAAGAAAAGCGCTTTTTGGGAGGCAACCCAATATTTATTTTTTCCGCAATTAGAAGTGTCTTGTGTTTTAATTCTTTATTGTTTGTTTTATTATGTTTGAATTATTTTGTAATCATGCTTTGTTTGTTTATAACTTCGTCTTATTTGCAATCAAAGGCATTTTGCAACAAAATAAGTGTAGGGGAAATATCTGGTTTTTAGAACCAAATTCAAACATTTAAAATAAATTGTTTAGATTAATCCGCGTCAGTTTCGCGTCATATGATTGTCACGATTAATTCTAGGTTTTTATGCAGTACTTTCTTTAGATTTGACTAATAAAATTTCATGCAAGAAATTTCTCATTAAAAACGAAAAGGAATTTTTCACAGTGCCTGGAGACGGCGTCGGGATAAAACCCGACGGCGTCGCGTCTCCAGCAATGTGAAAATTCAAAAATCTTTAAGTATTTTTGAAAAATAAAATGTGCAATATTTAAGATTTGTAATTCTTTTGTAAACCTGCATGTTAGAATTAAGAAAAAGACTCGGTCACCCCGTGTATTGTCTAGAATAGCATTGCTCATAGTTTGTAAGTAAGCGTATAACTTATGGTATTGGGTCGGGTCTTTTACCCACATGTAAGCCCACACCATAGCCCATTTAGGACGTTTAGACTCATGTATTTAAGCCTCCTCCCATCCATGGAAGGAGGTTGGTTGTTTATTTTATCAAACACACACTTAAGGTGTTTCTCTCACTAGAACTCTCTACTTTATCTCTCTAAACCATTGTGTAGAATTGGCCAACCCCTAATATTGCCTTTATGTTATGATATCCAATAGTCTACAATTGTTATCAGATCCCATGAGATGATTAGCTAGATTGTGTGTGTGTTTTCTTAGTTAGTTTAGATCAAAAGTTTGCTTTTTGAAGGTTTATAGTCTTGTTCTTGGTTCTCTTTGATCTTGGCGTTTGTGATGTTAAAGTTCATGTTGCTATAGTTGCTATAGCCTTCTAGTCCTATGTTGTGTAAAAGAAACCAAGCAAAAACGTTCAAAAGGGTGATTTTAGGCGTTTTTAGATGAAAATACAAGTTTTTCTAGCTAGCGAGTTAAGGTTCTGTTTGAAGATCTTCTTAGCGAGTTGTGGTACTATTCTGGCGAGTTGTCAGACTAGTACACTGGTTGTCAAGTCGTACTGTGTCAGTGACTTGTCTTCTTGAGCAGGTAGCGACTTGAGTCAGCGAGTTAACATTTCTTGCGGGTAGCGACTTGACTTTTCTTGCAGGTAGCGAGTTGGCGATAGCGAGTTACAGGTTATCTGAAGGCCATTTTCTAGCGACTTGAGGAAAGAAACCCTGTCCATTTGATTTCTTGTTAGCGAGCTGTCAAGGCTTCTTCATAGTGAGTTGAGGCTAGCGAGTTGAGGCCAGTGAGTATAGGTTATCTGAAGATCATTTTCTAGCGACTTAAGAAAAGAAACTTTGTCCATTTGATTTCTTGTTAGCGAGTTGTCAAGGCTTCTTCATAGCGAGTTGAGGCTAGCAAGTTGAGCTTAGAGAGTTGGTTCATCTCCATAGCGAGTTGGGAGACTGTTTTTGAACTTTTGGACTTAAATTTAATCTTGGACTAATTTCTACCTGAAATCTTAACCAACTTTTAAACAACAATTCACCTAATTAAACAATCAATCACCACTTTTAACATACAATCACTAATCATTGTTCGATCAACTTAAATCATTTCACAATCCATTAAGATGGCTAATCTCTCAGAAGATATCCAATGTGCCGGTTCTGATACTCGGCCACCTATGCTTGATAGGACTGACTTTGCATCATGGCAACAACATATTCGTCTGTATTGTCGAGGAAAAGAAAATGGGGTAAACATCCTAAAGTCTATTGATGAAGGACCATTTTAGATGGGAACATTTCGGGAAATACTTGATGAAGGGAATGAAGGTGCTCTCCATCTAGGTCCAGAACGAGCTAGAGTCTATACTGATCTTTCACCTAAAAAAAAGGATAGGTATAACGCTGACATTCGGGCAACAAATATCCTACTTCAGGGATTACCGAAAGACATCTACACTCTCATCAATGATTAAACTGATGCAAAAGATATTTGTGATAATGTGAAGATGCTCCTGGAAGGTTCCGAATTAACAAAAGAAGATCGTGAATCACAACTGTACGATGACTTTGAACACTTCCGCCAGAACAAAAGAGAAACCATTTACGACTACTATGTCCGGTTCGCCAAGATCATCAACGACATGTGGAACATCAAGATGATAATGTCCAGAATGCAGTTGAATTCAAAGTTTGTTAATAACATGTTGCCTGAATGGGGTAGATTCGTAACAGCAGTGAAACTAAATAGAGGTTTGAGGGATTCTAACTATGATAAGCTGTATGCTTATCTGAAGCAACACGAGGCACATGCCAATGAGAAAAAATGATGTTGGATCGATTCACTCAACACACTATTGATCCTCTCGCCTTTATGTTAAATGTTTGACATCAGCAGTACTATTCACAATCATCTACAACTCCACCATCCACACATGTTCAACCATACTTTGCTGATAATATTCAACTTTACTCAAGACTCTCTCTAAATGACAAGTTAATTGAAAACTTAACCAACACTCTTGCCCTACTCACCCAATCATACAAAAGATACCTTCCTCAAACTAACAATCAACTCAGAACTTCATCTAACACAAGGAATCAAGCCAAAGTTCAAGACGGCAGGGTTGTTGTTCAGAATGTTTAGGGACGACAGAACAGAGGTCAGGGGAACAATGCAAAGGGGGCAGGTGCAGCTGGTAATGGAAGGGTCCAAAACAGAGTTAGGAATGCAAATCCTGGTCAGGCAAAGCAGATTAAGTGTTATAACTGCAATGGAATAGGACACATAGCATGAAACTATACTCAACCCAAACGACCACAGAATTTAGAATACTTCAAAGATAAGATGTTGTTAATGCAAGCTTAGGAAGATGGTGTGGTTTTGGATGAAGAGCAGTTGTTGTTTCTTACAAGTGGTCAAGATAGTCCTGTTGATGACAATGTGGATGAGCCACCGGTTCAGGACTTGGCACTCAATGTGGACAATATCTTTCAAGCTGATGAATGTGATGTGTTTGACTCTGATGTTGATGATATAGGTGCTGAATTATATGAATAACATATAAACAAACATTAAACGCAGCGGAACAAGCACCTATCAACGGATCCATAGAGTCATATGATCAATCAAAGAAAAACAAGAAAAGTAATACCTTTGTAGCGTGATCGGTAGAATCAACCGGTGACCTTCACCCTAACACGAAGCACTAAGTGAAACTAAGTGATCAAATGGATATCACCTATATGATGTGTCCACATTACACTTCCTTGTATACCAATTGATGCTAGTCTAAACCCTATAACTTTGGATTTCACTTTGAATAATCAAGATACAAAGTGATGGGAAAATAAGAACACAAAACCCATATGTAAGAGTGTGTGTGCCGTATGAATATATAGGGAGAGAGGGAGAACATATTTGGTAATTAGTTATCAAATAATTAAGGTGATATTCACCATATCTTTGACTAGAAAAATTAACCAAATCCCCTTTTGACCTCCCTTAATGGCCGGCCCCTTTGATGGGTTTTATGGACTTTCCATCTTTTCCATGTCCAACAAACTAAGTCTAATACTCAGTTATTAGAGGCCCGATATTAGTCCCGCGTTACGTAAGCTATTTATATACCGTAAATACAATAAACACGATATATAAATGGTACCTCAGTGTATATGTGTGTGACCCCATAGGCTCACATGTGTCTAGCTATATAATTATTTATTATGACACGAGCATACTCCAACAGCTCCCACTTACGCACGTCATAATAATCAAGTAATTATACAAGCAAGGGTTAGCGTTTAGCAACACGTCAATGCCCCTAGAGACATATAAAGATAGTTTCTTAAACATCTAATTGTTTAAGTGTCAATCATACTTTTGTTATAGATACTATGTTTGAACATCTGACATGGATCATTAATCATTCTAATGTTTAACAATTCTGTTTCTCGATATAGACATTGAACTAGATTACCAAATCAATCAAGTATCATCTTAATTATATTTGGGTACGGCCACACATACATTTGTTCAAATCATCGAGGGGCCCAGTAGTATCTTACTCCATAACATGTAGAGAAACAAATCCTATTTTGACTGCACGTGTCCGTTATGTGTTTCATATCCCTCCTGAAAATGGCCTTTATAACAGCCTTTAATAGGTCAGCGTTGAACCATATCAAAGATTGACATTCCAAACACACAAAACTTACTTGCATCTCAAGTCTGAGGATGAGAGACATAACCACTTACGAGATTCACTATTGACGCCAATCCATGTAGTGAATACTCATAGGTTGGGTCAGACCAATGTTCATCCAATGAACAACATATGAGTTTGGCAGTATCATCCATTAACATTCATACCATATGAAAATGACCAAAACACTCACATTTGCCTTATTTCAATGATACTCCTATCATCAACTGGCAATGGACGATTTAGAATAAATAAGTTATTAATAGATTTAAACATGCTTATATAGAACACAGTTGTATAAATAAAGACGATCATACCAGGTATATCAATTTATTGCTTAATACAACTGCTTAACGTTCCATTATCCAACTACTAAAAATAGATATACATGAGACTACTAGCAGGTCGAAGTTCAGTGTTCCTAGCATGATAAACATGTTTGGTACAAGACATTGACTTTGTAAAAAGTACCAACTAAGTTTCCATCTGAGTGACCTTTGAGAATACTTGTTTTAAAACTCACAAGCAGTGAAGGTTTTGAATAATACGATGATTGTCATTTTGTATATGTGAATTCAAGTGCTAATACAATAATACTAGCATCGCCATAACAAATTACATAGGTTGTTTGAAGCAAGCAAAACCACCTATATGAGACAGTCATCTTAAAAGCTTCCCAAACTATAAAATATTCTTATTCTTTAATAAATAGTGCAAAAATGCTTTTAATCAAGCATGTCTAGTCAACAGTATTATCATTTATGATGAAAATCCTGCTATGACTAGGATTGAGAACCATCTCAATCAAAATAAGCATTAGTGTATAAACTCAACACTAATCTCCTTATTAAAAATCCGTAAACAATGAACATGTCTTTAGTCCTTTGTAAGCCTTTTAGAATGTTCTTTTAATAGTAGTCTAATGACTTTTACTTAGTTACTATGGTTTTTGATTCATCTTGTATTCATGCAAGTGTTACATTTAGTCTAATGCATATCATGACATACATTTTGAAACTTTTAGCTACACCAAACGTTTTAAAATATGTGTTTAACTCATCGGGTGAGACAGAACTTGAGTCTTGCTCAATGAAGTGTTATGTTGTGTTAGACTTATTAATCGCGTATGTTTATCCTAATAAACATGTGTCCCAAAGTTGTATGTTTTATTTCGTATATCTCTCGATAGAAATATTATTCCAAACTAAG